>JAJAGP010001806.1:0-157371 GCA_025084515.1 Ancistrus triradiatus | reverse complement strand
TACATGTCCAGGCCCGTCTGAAGTTTGCTAGAGAGCATATGGATGATCCAGAAGAGGATTGCGAGAATATCATGTGGTCAGATGAAACCAAAATAGAACTTTTTGGGAAAAACTCAACTCGCCATGTTTGGAGGAAGAAGAATGCTGAGTTGCGCCATACCTACTGGGAAGCATGGGGGTGGAAACATCATGCTTTGGGGCTGTTTTTTTGCAAAGGGGACAGGACAACTGATCCGTGTTAAGGGAAGAATGAATGGGGCCATGTATCGTGAGATTTTAAGCCAAAACCTCCTTCCATCAGTGAGAGCATTGAAGATGGAACATGCTGGGTCTTCCAGCATCACAATGATCCCAAACACACTGCTCGGGCAATGAAGGAGGCACTCCGTAAAAAGCATTTCAAGGTTCTGGAGTGGCCTAGCCAGTCTCCAGATCTCAACCTCATAGAAAATTTGTGGAGGGAGTTGAAAGTCCGTGTTGCCCCAAAACATCACTGCTCTAGAGGAGATCTGCATGGAGGAATGGGCCAAAATACCAGTGTGTGCAACCTGGTGAAAACTTACAGGAAACGTTTGACCTCTGTCATTGCCAAAAAAAAAAAGGTTATGTTACAAAGTATTGAGTTGAACTTTTGTTATTGACCAAATACTTACTTTCCACCATAATTTACAATTAATTTCTTTAAAAGTCCTACAATGTGATTTCCTGAATTTCTTTTTTTCTCATTTTGTCTCTCATAGTTGAAGTGTACCTATGATGAAAATTACAGACCTCTCTCATCTTTCTAAGTACTAGAACTTGCACAATCAGTGGCTGACTAAATACCTTTTAGCCCTACTGTAGCATCAGTTGTCTGTTCTTAGCTGACTTGAGTGGCACTTCGTGTAGCCTTCTGCTGCTGTTGCAAATCTGCTTTGTGCTTTGAGCATTCAGAGACGCTCTTTTGCATACCTCAGCTGCAATGAGTGGTTAGTTATTTGAGTTACTGTTACTGTTGCCTATCAGCTGGAACCAGTCTGGCCATTCTCTCATATTTGCCCAGAGAACTGCTGGTCACTGGATATTTTCACTTTTTCGTACAATTGTCTGTAAACCCTAGAGATGGCTGTGCATTAAAATCCCAGTAGATCAGCTGTTTCTGAAATACTCAGTCCAGTCCGTCTAGCACCAACAATCATGCCATGTTCAAAATCATTTAAATTACCTTTCTTCCACATTCTTATGCCTGTTTGAACTTCAACAGGCCCTCTTCACCAAAATGTAACCTAAATGCATCAAGGTGCTGCCATGTGATTGGCTGATTACATATTTGCATTATATTTGAAACGAGCAGTTGAACAGGTGTAACTAATAAAGTGGCTGGTGAGTCCACATGTTTGTGTGTATTTTTGAGGTTTTGAAGATCCATGCAGGATTGAAATTACTCAAAACTGGAATGTTTTTGCATTGGATATGTAAAGCTAATGTAGTTGGAAATTATCCAGCATAGACTGACTGCTGATCCTGTTATTGATTTAAAGTTACTGCCATTATAAAATTACTGTTCAATTTCAATGTTACGCTCTGTCATGTCTACATCCAGCAATAAAGCTGTGTCTGCATGACTAATGGAAATGTAAACTATACAGGATTATCAAGACAGCCTTCATTTTCCAGACAGTTTATACTATTAGGCTTTAGCTGCTTCCAATTTCAGGGGCTGCATTCTTCAGAGGCTGCATTTGAAGAACGATTGCATCATAGTTGCTCACCTAGGCTGTCCCATTTTCAAGGCTCCTTCGTATGTGGCCGAGAAATGCGCCCTTCTTTTCCATGTTAACAAAGGATCCAATGGATGTATCCTTCGCCACTCAACATATCCCGAGGTGCATTGCGTGCTGTGTACAGCAAACTGGAAATCTGCTGTAGAGCAAACTGTCTCATTTCGGTTTGGCCTTCACCGCAGTCTACGAAGGCATGTCCTTCAAAGGCTGTGTAGACTGCGGCAAAGGCCGAAGGATCTAGCCCCTGAAACGAGATGCAGCCTTTCTCTTTCCTGACATTTCCTGTCATAAAAGCAAATGTAATTTAAGTTTCAGTACAAACTAGAGAGCATAGATATATAACTAAGCAGTAGATAGGGCTTTCAGTTTTCACCATTCACTGCTTTCAGAGTAGGATAGCGGTCTTCATAAAACAATCAACATCAGTGTTCTAATGAAAGAATAGAACACCAGATGGCCAAGGCAATACTTAGGTTAACAGGCTTGTTGACTAAGAAAGAGAATTTGCTCTCCTGTGAGACGGCTACATGATGCAGAATTCAGAAAAAATACAAAACTTTTCTTTAAATGCAAGGTATGAGGAGTTGTGCTCTTATGTCATGTTACATAATCCAATATATATTGCATCATATATGCAAGGCCTAGAATTCTTTCAACTCAAAAAATCAATACATTTTGAAATTTGGACATAACTGGTCTGGGGAGGCAAGCTTCCAGAGCTTACACAATCGATGAAGAACTTCTGCTCAAAGCATCTTGCACTCTGCATAATTACTACCTTTAAATACATATATATGTATAATACGGGTGAATGGTAAATGCTAGTAGTATACTAGTGCTAGCAATATTATGCATTCTCAGAGGGAAAACAAATTAGACGCATTTTGACATTCATTAATTATGTATGTTCTCTCCTGGTGATTTTCCTCCAGGACTGACAAATATCCTTGTTTTGGTGGACTTTCAGAGATCAATGAGTCTAGGCAATGAGCTGCTCTATGTCTGAAGGGGAAAAAACAAGCAGTGATTTGTTCAAAATGCCATTGATCAATTAATTTTCTTCCCTGTAAAATGTGATAACATAATGCATATTTTATCCACATATTCTTATGGTTGTATTTATTGAAATATTTTGGGTCCTAATTGCTGAAATAAAATCACAGTACAAATTTCTTAATTGATAGTTTATTGATTTTATACATCAAAATGTGTACTGATTATCAGAACATTTTATTGCAGGACTTTTTAATGCACTTTGTGGATCCAAAAATAGCCTGTTCTTTGACTTGTAGTGATGTCACTATCAATTCAATTGTAATTTATCCTCTAGGAGAAGTAGATGGTAGTATTTAGAGACTCAAACTCGCACAGAGACTGAATAGATTGTGTGGCCATTCAGATATAAAGTCATAAATTCACATTTAGCAGACAGCACGGTCCCTTAACCACTGCATCCCCACAGTCCCATACAGTTTGGAGCCAGAATAAAATGCACAGACATGAGTAGTAACATTAGCACACTCCGTTAAGGTCACCAGATTTCCTGGGAAACTCTACATCTTGAATGCATCCTACATTTTGACTGCAAAACCCTCCATAATGTAGCCTGATTTTGCATAAAAGAAACCATACACCTTAGTGTTGAATACAGGCCAGAACAACCTACTCCTAGTGGCACTAACAGCAATGTGCTAACTGTGGCTGGCACCCTAAATATTTTGGAAAGGATAAAACAAGTTATTTTCCACTTAAACGCAACTTAAACACAACATTATGAACAGCAGGCATTTACACAGACTGACCGCAAGGTGAATGAGCCCATGCCCTTTTGGCATCCTACTGCCTACGTCCTCCTTTAGCTGACCTGTTTTTTCTATTTTATACATATAAAATTTTACACATTCTATTATTTGGGTCGCTTCCAGAGCAAAATAAATGCATATTGAATGCAGTCATGAAACCTGTAAGAGGATTCTCATGCACAGATTTGCTGATCCTAAAACGGCATTTTGGCATGGCACAGCTCAACATCAACCCAGCAATGAAGTGGGTTATAGTTGTTAGAATTCCAAGGGCTTTTTATTTGCGCGCCCTCTTTGTGAGTCCTATTAATATTTCATCTCAGCTTCAATATATATATATATAAAACAACTGTCAGGGTATGCTCTATCGCCTCTTCGTTTTTTCCCCATTTTATTAATTTTACCTCGCTCCCTAAGTGTCGTGGGTTTGTTTTTATTTTGCCAAGTGCAGCATGTGCGTTGTTGTGTGTTTTTCAGGGATCCATTGGTTGGAGTGCAGCAGCGTCTCCTCCCCTGATCATCATCTCCACCTGATCCTGATTACCTCTACTCACTTTTTCGCTCTAAAACGCCAGTGCAGACCTTCCAGATTTGCCAGATCGTACTGTTTCACCATCTGATACTTCCTTTGCTCTTCGATTGCTACTCATTAGCTTTAGCCCTGCTCTCAGTATTAACTTTAGCCCTAGCCGCTCTGCAGTGTTTGTTGAACTTATCTTTATATTGTTTTCGGCTCCCATGCCGCTCATTTATTTTGCTCCAGTGTTTTACCTTCAGTCTCTGGATTTAATTCAGCCTCCGGTCTCCCCAGCTGGCTCTCCCCTTGCAGTCCAGGCTGCACAGACTTCTCACAAGGACCCTGGAAGCTACACTTTCATGGCAGCTGCGCTCTTACTGGTTTTTGCGTCACTTATTTTTCCGGTCTCCAACTCCCTTGACTCAACCGGCCTGTGGTTAACTTTTTCTTTCCTTGATTTTTTTTAAAAGACTCTCAGTTGACCTCATTCATTCTTACCTTGTACATATTGTAAATAAATTTATTCCTTCGCTACTACGTCATTGTCTGCCTGTGGCCCTGCATATTGGGTTTCCCCTTCTAGTCCTAGTCAGATCCTTTGGATCCATAACAGAACAATCTGGCCAAAAGTATGGAACCCGCAGAGTCCCAGACAGCCAACCTGTTAGCTGTTAGTGTTACGCTAAATCACCAGGAACCTTGGTTGAGCCAGCATGATAAGATTTTGCAAACTTTACTTGAATCTAACAGGCTGGTCAGTAGCCAGATTGCAGACTTAACTCGGAATATTAAACAGTTTTCTTATTGTTCTTCCTCCTAAGCCTCCCACCCCTGTTCCAGACAGCCCCAGTGGGCCTTGAGCCAGACAGCCCCAGTGGGCACCAGGGTTCCCCTTCCTCACCAGACGCACCTCCCAGTTATCAGACCACCAGCCAGGCCATCCGGGCCCCCTTGCCTTTGCCTTGGAGTATGGAAACCCCCATTAATCCTCCTGAACAAAGGTAAGTGCCATACTTTCCTCACGCAGTGTGGTCTGGTGTTTTGGTTACGTCCGTTGGCTTCCTTTTTTCTTGGTAGGGCTTTGATGTGGTCTAAGGCCATGCTGTCCAAAGGGGGCAGTGAGGCGGTCTCTTACGCCGACTTCCTCCATCGGTTTAGGGCGGTGTTCAACCACCCTTACCATGAGGAAGTAGCATTGAGATGCCACGTTGGCCTTCGACAGAGCCCACGATCAGTCTCTGACTATGTCGTGGAGTTCCAGTCGTTGGCTGCAGATACTGACTGGAATGATTCCACCTTGCGGGAGGTGTTCCGATCAGGTCTGTCTGAGTGCCTGAAGGACGATCTCGTGTCCCGTGATGGGCCTATTGAGCTCCAGTCTCTGATTGAATCAGCTGTTTGCCTGGACCGACGGTTCCAAGAACGCCGGTTGGAAAGAGCCTCCCGTCCGATCCAGGCAACCCACTCTAACTCCAGACCCTCTGTCTTGGCCATGGCACCTTTACGGGCACCTAAACCCAGCCCCACCAAAGAGGTGGAATCCATGCAGCTGGGCTGTCCCACAGAGTGTTCCAGTAGGCTGAGCAGGAAGCTTTGCCTCTAATGTGGGGAAACGGGACATCTGATCCACTCCTGTCCGGTACGCCCCAGAGCTCTGACTTGTCAGTTGAACCTGAGTCGAGGTGAGGAAAAACCCCCACAACCCTGCCTTTCCTCCCTGATGCTACCGGCTGTGTTGTATCTTCCTGGGGCTACAGGGACTGTGGACGCTCTCATCGACTCTGGGGCCAAGGACAACCTCCTGGACCAAGAGCTTGCAGACCAGCTTGGGACCCACGTGGAGTAGCTTGAAACACCCCGGCGTGCATATGCTCTGAACGGTATTACACACCGAACCTTACCGATTACATTGATACTATCGGGGAACCATAGGAAGGTCCTGTCCTTCTCAACGTCAAGCCCGACGCGCTCTCTCTCTCGTCAGCTCCCCTCTGAGAGGATGGATGAATCCATGGACCAAATTCTTCCTTCCGAACATTTGGTGGTTCTTCTGACCCCCAACGTTAAACGCGCCGTGGAAGAGCCACAGGGTACGGAGCCCGATCCTGGAGGGGGGCTCGCCAACCATCTCTATGTGCCTGCCTCGGTCAGCTCCATGGTTTTACAATAGGGACACGACTCTAAGTTTGCCTGCCACCCTGGGGCCCACCACTCTCTGTCTCTCCTCCGGAGGCGAATCTGGTGGCCAACCATGGATGTCTGGGAGTTTGTGGCTTTGTCACAGGCCTCCCTGAGTCTCAAGTCAAGTCAAGTCAGATCTATTTATATAGTGCTTTTTACAATGGAGCATTGTCTCAAAGCAACTTTACAAGTTTAGATTATCTCCTAATAACTACGTCCATTCCCAAATTGAGCAAGCCTAGGGCGACAGGCAAGGAAAAAATTCCTTGAGTGTTATAGGAAGAAACCTTAGGAGGACCAAGACTCAAAAAGGGACCCAACCTCCTTGGGCGGCGTAGATGATAAATCTAAGAGCAAAACTAAAGTCATGTAGTCAAAGTTCGAATAAGGTTCGAAATTTTAAAAATGTGAAAGTATGCACATCGGAAATTTAAGTGGGCCCGGGTATGGTGGGGCTGGGAGGCTGTTGACGGAAAGCAAGCTTGAGGGGGAGCTGACCAGCGGATGGAACATTAGCTGTGTGGGGCTGGAAAACCCACAAAACCGGAAACACAGGCTCGAGAGAGGAAGGGAAAACAGAAAAATGCAATAGTTATTGATTAAGGAGTAAATTGTCTATATTAAACATGTCTGATTGCCATGTCAACATGATTGCCCCGTGTTGTAGGCATTGGAGGACCCCCGGGCAGCATTTAAGATATAGACAGCACATAGCTAGGGAAAGAGGAGAGAAAGAATGGTTAAGGGAAAACACAGGCCTAAAAGGAGGGAATCACATTGAAGACCATTGGGCAACTCCCCCACGGGGAGGCAGAAGACAGCACCCACCCAAACGTCTTCTGGATACCATAAAAGACTTCTTGACTATGAACCCCCAGCTCTGCCCTTATCTAAAGGGCACGGGATGCACGGAGTCAAAGATCATGAGGGACCGACGGCCCAGTTCAAGCCCAGGGGGACCGCCCACTTGACACTCCCGCTAGTGGACAAGGCAAATAAAAAGGCAAAAAAGTCTGAAGGCAAATCCATGATTCTGACCGTCATTGACCGCTTCTTCAAGGCAGTCTGCCTCATTGCTCTTTCCAAGCTCCCTATGGCTCTGGAGATGGCCAAGGTGCTGTTTGACCAGGTTTTCAAAATTCACGGCATACCTTCAGACATCATCTCGGACCAGGGACCACAGTTTGTATCTCAAGTGTGGAAGGCATTCTGCAAGGCTATCAGCACCACCACCAGTCTCACATCGGGGTTCCATCCATAACCTAATGGCCAGGCTAAGCGGGCTAACCAGGAGGTGGAAACCTCGTTATGCTGCCTCACCACCAAGGACCCTAAGAAGTGGAGCTCTCAACTGGCGTGGGTGGAGTATGCCCACAATTTCCTTACCAACTCCTAAACTGGCCTGTCCCCTTTCGAGGCCTCCCTTGGCTATCAACCGCCGGTCTTCCTGGACCTTGAAGCCGAGGTGGCAGTTCCTTCCCGTCTACACTCCTAGAACCTTCCCCTTAGAGTCGAATCCAGGAAGTTGCCCGCTTGCTTTATCAGCCTGTTCCCCATTGATAAGATAATTAATCTGTCTTCTGTTCGTCTTAAACTACCCCGTCATATGTATATTCACCCTGTTTTCATGTTTCTCAGATCAAACCGGTTTCCTCTTTGGGCTTGATTTGCTGGCCAAGGCTATGGAAACAAAACAAATGGAGGTGGTAATCAATATTAAACCAGTTAGCTCAAGGTGTATTCTACTTACCTGTTCATTATGCTAGAATACCGGAGAGTGTGTGGGTTTTGGGTGTTGCTATTGAAGCAAAGGTTGAATTTGTTTGCTTGATGTGATTCAAGCTGTTCAAAATAGCTAATGACCTTAAAAATGACTGGCATTCCTTTCAAAGCTCCGACAAGAATAAAAATGTAAATTTCTCAGGATTGATAAATCTATACCATTCTTGCATGACTGTCTTTCAGATAAACTTGATTTTTGGACTTTGTTTAACTAAACAGAAAGCAGAACATGTACTTGACATTAAAAATGTTAAACAGTAACATGGCACATTGAGGGCACTAAGGTCACCCTCCAGCGGTGCCTTCTGGCTCTGCCGGGAGTCACATGTGGACACAATTTTAATGAACTGTTAACAAGTCAATTAAGTTTTCACACCTTACTGGAAGCACTAATGCATCATCTGGAAGCGCACGCAAACTTTGGCCACATTCAAAAACATTGTAACACTTTGTGTCTTCTTCTTCTTCTTCTTCTTCTTCGGCTTTTCTCCATTTATTCAGGGGGTCGGGACACCAGCGGGAGTTTAAAAGTTTCCACCTCTCCCCTGCCTCCACGTCCCTTCTACTTCTCACCCCTAACTCCCTTGGCCATATCTTCATTCACCACAAACCATTGTAAAACTTCCTCTTTGGTCTCCTCTCCGTCTCTTGCCTGGCAGCTCCATCCTCCAAACAGCCTCCTACCAATATATCACTATACCCTCCTCTCTGCACATGGTACAAAACCAATTCTCAGGGGTCTTCCCTTCTCGGATGATTTTGTCTCCCAAATTTTTTTCCAACCTGTGCTGTCCCTCTGATGATCTCATTCCTAATCCTGTCCACCCTAGAACACTCCCAAAAGAGAACCTCAAACATCTTAAGTTCTGCCACCTCCAGCTCTGCTTCCGTCTCTTTGTCAGTGCCACTGTCTCTAACCCATTAATACAACACAAGGGCTGGTCTTCACTACTCTCTTATAAATTCTTGCTTTCACTTTTGCTGCGACCCTTTTGTCACCACAGCATCCTGACACTCTTCTTTCTCAACCCCACTCCATCCTTGGCCTGCACCCTCTTCTTTACCTCCTTTCCACACTCCCCCATTTCCTTTGGACAGGGTTGAATCCAAAAGTAAGTTACCGAAAAAACTTCCTGGACCTGTGTGCCCCCACTTGATCCTTGAAAAGGCCTGGGACTGTTTCCACCTGCCTCCTTTCCATTTAACACAACAGTATTCTGTCTTTACTACAGTTGGACTTTCATTCCCTCTTCCTTTCCAGATTATACCTCCACCTCTCCCAAGTCTCTTCTACCTGTCCCTGTTTTCACTTACAGGAATCAACAATGTCATCTGCAAAAACATCATAGTTCCACGGGAGATTCCTGTCTGGACCCCTCATCTGTTAGTCTGGGCCATTCACCAGAAAAGCAAATAAGAAGGGAACTAAGGGGCAGATTCCGTGATGGCAGTCCCCACCCCTAACTTGAAGCTATCTGTCACTCCTACCAGCACATCTCACCGCTGGTTCACCCGCTGTGTTTCTTTCATTACATGTCCTGCACTAAATTTCTAACGTAACTTTTCAGCCACTCGAGGCCTTCCTACATACAAAACCACCAACAGTTCCTCCCTTTGGCAAACCCCTTGTATAAGCTTTCCTCCAAATTCCACACAAAAGACGCAAAGTGAAGCTCTTTCTGACCATTCTCTATACTTCTCCATTCAGCAGTTCTCCAAAGCAAAAAACGCAAGTCCATGGTGGTTTGCTCTTCCTTGGCATGTGAAACCATTACTGTTGTTTGTCACACACTTGTCACTCCTTGTATGAAGGGCCATTAGGCTTCCACAACTCTCTCCCAAATGGCTTCATTTTTGTGTGGACTCCAATCATCAACTTATGCCCCACTGGTAAGAAGGCCACAACTCTGTATTGTTACAATCAAACTTCTGGCTTAAAAAATCGGTACAAGTAAAAAAAAGTTAAACTTTTCTTCCATTCCTCCGGCCATAACTCTCATTTCACCAGAATTACATTGAATTAATCTAGTCAAAAAAAAAAAACCAACCACTCCCAGCTCTCCTAGACTTTTCCCATACCTCAACCGGTATATTTATGTCATCAGGTCCAACTCCCCTGCCTTTCAGTTCTTCATTTCTTTTCAAAGCTTTCCTCACTTCGTCCTTGCTAATTCTTGCTACATCTGTTTCCAAAAAATTTCTACGCCATGCCACCTTCTTTTTCCCTTTTCATTTTCTACATTCATCAAACTCCTCAAAAAATACTTCCTTCCATCTTTCCCTCCCCCACCTTATCCTCACCCCTGACCTGAACAGTACATTTTCCCCATTTCTATCCTTGACACCTGAACCTGCTGCACAACTCCTTGGCCAGCTCTATCTCTCTGTTCTCGGCCAAGCAGATTAACCAAACTCCATTCTCTCCTTCCCTTACTGTTAAACCGGGTCATATAAAAACCCATCGTAGGGGCCCTTCTGCCTTGGCCTTTGGGCTTACCTCCCTCTTGCCCGTGTGCCGCAATCTCCTTGTACTTCCGGCTAATCTTCTTTAGTTCTGTTCCCTTGTTCCCATTTCTCTTTGCTGACCTCTTTCTCTGAATAAAAAACCTTTCCCTGCAACTTCCTTGTTCACCACCAAGGTTTCCTGGGTCATCCTTTTGGCCTGTTCCAGAAGAAACACACCCGTACCTTTCTACCTGTCTTGTCTAAATCATTGTTGCCTTGCTTACTACCCAGTCAATTTTGGGGAAGGCTTCTTTCCTACACCCAAAAGGCCTTTCTTTCCAGCTCTCTTCTGAAATCCTTCACAAAATTTCTTCCCTTTCTCAAAAAACTTCCAAACCATTTGGTCATCTTTCCTTTACTCTCCTCCCCCGCTCTGCCGTTGTTCCTCTTCCTCTTTCTCCTTTAAAACCACCCAGGAGCCATCCTGCACACCCACCATCGGATTTTGCTTGGCCCTAGCTAACACTCTCCCCTGCCCACTACCCTACAATCACCCAAATCTCTTTTTAAGCAAAACACCTCTTCTTTACATAGGATTGTAGTTCTACCTGTGTGCTCCTCCCCCCCACTCTTATTAAAAAGTCACCCCTTAATGTCCTTCCTTCTTTTGGAAATATGCTGGTAACACCAGCCATTTCCATCCTCTTTGCCAAAAATTCCACCACAGTTCTGTCCTTCTAGGTTCCATTCCTTAAAAACACCAAAACCTGCCCATCACTTCCTTCAATCTCCTTTTATTACCTTCCACCAACCATTGGACATTTAAATTATTGCCACCAAATCACCAGTCTCTCCACCTCCCTGGGAATGCTCTCAACAACCACTTCATCTAACTCCCCCCGAAATTCTTCCTTTCTCCTCTTAATTCACAGGGCAACCTGTGGTTGTGCATTTAAGCACTTAAACAACATCCACCCCATAACAACCCTCAATTTCCAGCTTCCTTCAGGACATATTATCCTATCTGACACCACTTTGTCACCTCAACGACCCATTTTTCTTTACATAGTCTCCTTCAGGACCCACACCAACTCCATTCTCTTCCTATCCACCACCATGGTAGAAACTTAAGAAACCAGTTTAAACCTGCACCAATTGCATCGAAGGGGGGGCCTTTGCTACCCGTCCCACTTTGGTCTCCTTGCACACACAAAAACATCGACCTTTCTCACTCGGCATCATCATCAGGCCAGCTCTCTACCTTCCCTGTCATCGTCCCTACAATTTAGGGTTTGATACCCTCAAGTGCTTATACTTTCTGGCCCCCTCCTGATTTATTCTCTGTCTCCTTCAACACCGCTCCCTCCTCTTTTCGTTCTTCGGGGGCAAACAGGTAGTCCAATTTTCGCTTTGTGCCCTGTTTGCTAACCAGTACCAGTTGGCGGTCGGTTGTTAACCCCGGGGGGCCCGCGAACCGTATCGGTTATATCTGGGAAATTAATTATGAACTCGCATTTACTGTATTTGGGGCAATGTTTTAACCGGGATGGCCCTTTCCTGACGCAAACCCTCAACCATTATCCGGGCTTGGGACCGGCCCACTAGGGAAATACCCTGCTGGAAGCAAACTAGCGGCTGGTCTTTTTTTTTTTTTTTTTTTAAATTTTATTTTTTAAACATGTAAAAACATGTGTTATATTATGCAATTCCACAGGTGTTTTGCGTCAATGCAGTGGTGCAATTAAATTAAATTTAACATCCTAAAGGACAAACTTCAGATTTTTTCTTCATGACACATTTCTTTTCCCCATTATGAGCACAAATTCAGTAGTGTAAAAAACCCACTATTTATATTATTACATGGTTTTTTGTAATTGAATACGTCTCCACTGCAAATTTTTTTTTTTTTATTAGTAAAACTGCCAAGGATGGAGGTTATGTATGTTTAAAATTTGTCAATTCCGTTCTTAAGCATTTCACTAGGAAGAGAGACTGTAATTAAAAGTGAAAAAGCGGGAAAAAAAAAATTGGACTACACCTCATAGCAGAGTTTTATTTACAAATGACATTTTCACTTTAAAAAAAAAAGAAAAAAAAAAAAAGCCCCACTTTTTCAAAAGTGATTTCTCTATTTAAGCCAAACATCCAAATAAATTTCCCACCTCTTTTCTTATCCACAAAGTTAAAACATTCAGGCGCTTTGGGGGTGGTTGTGGGCAGCTGCAATTCATCCGGGTGTTTTTTTTTGAGGCCCTTGATTGTCAGTCCAGCCCCCGGGTTTGGGCCATCACATCACAATTGGCAGGGCCATGTCCTGTTTAAGATACATTAACATCTGTACCCTGTGAAAAGGCTCGATAGTCACCATGCAGCCTTCATTAGGTTAAGCAGGAATTAAAAACAGGGGTTAGTAGTGGGGGAGAGGGGTATGATTCATGCACTGTTGACTAGATGCATGATCCATTCCACACAGTAGGGCTGCTACCAAAATTCTCATCAATTGTATGTAGTTCAGCTAAACTGTACACAGATATCTTCATTTCACAGGTACACACTTGGATGTGTTGAGTTTAGGTAAGGTACCTTCAAGTTATATGGAACAGTTTCTTCCACTGAACAGCTAAGTAAGAAGTATACTGCTCTACAGAAACAGTTCAATAAATACACACATTCCATTAAGTAATTTACTTTTCTTTGTTACTATCAAGATTGACTAAGTGTATGATTAAATCACATGGAATTGCCTCTCTAGGGAACAGCATTTTTGACCATTTGTAGTAGAGAACACACAGCGTAAAGTGGCCGCCATCTGAACCCTTCAAACAAATTGGCTCTCCACTTTGCTATAATAAACAGCAAGAAAAACCATATGTTGTGTTTTACCCATTGGTATGTTGGCCAACCCGCTGTACCAGCAAGCCTATGTGAGTTCACCAGCTAAACTTGAACCAGATCAGCACTAATTCTTCTGATGGTGGACTCATGAACATTAACATTAGCCAAGGTGAGAGAGACCTTCAGTTGCTTAGAAGTTACCCTGGGAGCCTTTGTGACTCCGCCAACTATTACACGCCTTGCTCTTGGAGTGACCTTTGTTGGTCAACCACTCCTGGGGAGGGTAACAATGGTCTTGAACTTCCTCCATTTGTACACAACCTGTCTAACTGTGGATTGGTGGAGTCCAAACTCTTTAGAGATAGTTTTGTAACATTTTCCAGTCTGATGAATATAAACAACTCTTTTTCTGAGGTCCTCAGAAATCTCCTTTGTTCATGCCATGATACGCTTCCTCAAACGTGTGTTGTGAAGAGCAGACTTTGATAGATCCAAATTTTTAAAATAAAACAGGGTGCCCACTCACACCTGATTGTCATAATTGACTCTCTTTCAGTCTGAAGAAGATTGATCAGGGATGGTCTTTTTGGAAAGGTAACAGCAAAGAAACCTTTTTTTAAGGGAAAGGCTAAAATATGCTAAAGCTCACAATGATTGGGATGAAGTTTGAATGACAAATCCAAAGAAGTGATACCTCATTTTTATCCTAGACTGGTAGCAAGGACAGTGCTGCTTTTCGCTGTTTTTAATGATTTTTTATATTTTTTATATTTTATATTCATATTTAGATCATATTTTCTGTCTATTGATGTTTCTTTGATGTTAGTAAGCTGACTGACTCCCCTCCATGGTTACAATATTATCTGTTCACTGCAAACATAAAGATTTTATTACTTGCACAGGTTGGTTGAGTAAAGCTGACTTTACAGACATAGTAAGTGTCGATAAGTGAGAACTATAGAACCACAAATCAAAGGTATCTTAGATCTTGTTCTTGATGTAGACTCCAAGAACAGCACTGAAAAATACTGCCTTACAGACTACTCAGTTTTTCCTTCCTTGTTTCTTGAGATGAGATGTGAGTGTAGGAACACACTGCAAATTAATGTTAATAAGTCAAATGTACCCAAATTAGTCAGGGAAGAGAGCCAGCAGTGAGTGGGAGAAGCACTGCCATTATGAGCCAGCATTTTATACTTCTTGTTCACTTTGTTGTATGCCTGCTGTTGCCTGGTTGTCATTAAGTACCTCCTCCTACTTGCAAAGCCACTATTTCGTTTCAGGCCAAAACAAGTATAGTGCCTTGAGAATAAACAATGCCGGATTAATTCCTTGTTAACACTTTATGATATTCATGGAGCTACTTGACACTTAAATAAGCTTTTTATGACAAATGACATTAACTTACATAAACATTTATAAAGGCTTATTCCAACATATGGCAGCCTCAAAGACTTGTGTCATTAATTTTGCTGTCAAGCAGTGTCACATCTGACTTAAGTGACAGATTTTTTGTTGATATAAGGTTGTTATGATACTTTCCAGACTGACTTACATTAGTGCAGTATAAGCACTGATTTTATAGCTCAGTGCTTCTGGTGTATCAGATTCATGTAAGGTGATGTGACAGCCAAGTGAGGTCAATTGGAAAACACTTTCTGAAGAATCTCTTTTGTTACAAGAATTCCAACTTAAATCTTGAGGCTTCTTACTCAGACACAGCATAAATCGAAGCCAATACTGGAGGGCTATTTTGAGCATAGCACTCAAAAGGGCCAAAAAGAACATATTTGCTTGCAATCCATGTAATCCAAGCAAAACTTTTATTCACTTCTTTTGTTATAAATGTCAAAAGTCAAACCAAATTATATTTAATCATATTTACTAAAATTAATATGTTCAATAGCTAATATAATAATTATAAATAACTATAGTTATATTAATAAATACAATACAATACCAAATCAGAAAAAAGTTGGGACGGTGTGGAAAATGCTAATTTAAAACAATGGCAGTGTTCCTAACATTTACGTTGATTTTATTTCATTGGAGACAGTATGAACACGACATATTTCATGTTTTGTCCGGTCAGCTTCATTTCATTTGTTAATAAACATCCATTCCTGCATGTCAGTCCTGCAACACATTGCAAAAAAAACAGTATCCATGAAAGATTGAGTCTTTAAGGGGCAATGATGGGCAGAGGATCTCCAGTTTGTCAACAAATGTGTCAGAAAATGATTTAAATAATCAACAATATAACTTAACAATTTAAAGAATCTGGAGGAATTTCAGTGTGTAAAGGGCAAAGGTGCAAGCCTAAACTGAGCACCTGTGATTTCCATTAGATACATTAGCATAAACAAAATGAATGCAGTTAATTCTTTAGTGTTAATTTGTTCGTAATTTCTCACCCATGGCAGAGTAATTCCCAATTTATTGTTAAATCACTCTATCTATTTAACATTTAACAGGCTTAATTTTATGCACAGTTGTGCCCCTACAACTGATCAGCAAACAAATTTCAGAAGGTCATATTGACCATGTCTATGTAACTAAATGCACTGAGTTGCAGCCATGTGATTGTCTGATTACATATTTCTGTTAACAAGCAGTTGAACAGGTGTACCTAATAAAGTGGCATAAATAAAGTACATGAAGTCATTCTTATGAAAACAACTAAGATAATCAATAATAAAAACATTGTCTGAGAGTTTGAGTTGACATTCCTCTGGATTTCAAATTCTCTTTTGAACATAATGAAATGTAATGAAATCATTCTCTGAGTCTATACATTTAGTTGATCGATCCACAGAGACCGAAAGACTTCATAAAGATTTTAATCATGATTTGGTACAAAAGCAGTATCCACAAAAGGCTGAGTCTTTGAGGAGTAAAGATGGGCAGAGGATCTCCAGTTTATCAACAAAAGTGTAAGAAAATTATTGAAATGTTTAAAAACAATGTTCCTCAAAGAAAGATTGGAAGGGATTATCTGCCCATCTTTACTCTTTCATGGATACTGGTTTTGTACCAAATGATGATTTTAATCACCTGATGACATTACCTGTTTAAAATCACATCATTATTTAGTTTTTTACCTCATTACTAGGCCTAAATGGTCCCCAACCCAACTTTTTATGGAATGTGTTGCAGGCCTGAAATGCAGGATAGGATGTTTAATAACAAATGAAATTATTTTGACCAGAAAAAACATGATCTTGGGTTCATACTGTCTGCAATTAAAGTCAAAGGAAATGTAAGAGAAACTGAATATATGTTTTATTTGCATTTTCCTTACCATTCCAACTTTTTCTGATTTGGGGTTGGAGTTTGGAAAATGAGTTTCTAACCTATACAATAATACCTCAGGTGTTGATAGTTTACCTGTATCTTCAGGTATGCAGATTTTTTATCCACTAATGGCTTCAGATATGTAAAGTGAGATTTGTATTGTGATGTTGTTTTTATTTAAAAAGGCAATGACACTATAATGACAAAGCTATGTATATTTTCTCTGAAGCTAAACCATTGTTTCGTTCTGAGCATTATGTACTCTAACTCAACTGATCAACATCTAGCTCTGTTATGACGTTCTAACACAAGTCAAGTTCGATTTATACGAGTATCACTTACAGTAGACTTTGGCAAGGAACATCTCCAGGGATTTTTGGAGATGTGAGGCAACCACACTAATTACTGTGTCACAAAGCAGCCCGTCAGCTTAACATAAAAGAGGCAAAATTTATGAGGGCTGATTCCTCTTGTAATAAACCTAAATCAATGTTTGTTAGGTTCATGTCAGCTGTCAGCGGGGGCTTAGATAGGTGTCACATATCCCTGTGAACACCAGTTTGTTTTGTTATTTTTGTTGCTTTGGTACTGTTCATAATCCTTGGCCTGGTTGTGTGATGTTTTAACCATATCTGTTACAGTGAAAACTCTTTGCTCATTTAAACACCTCTCAGTAAAGCAGTGTGAGTGCTATTTTCTCTGGTTCCCACCAACATATCATAACATATATAAATATTTGTGCTACTTTCCAAAGCAAAACCCTACCAAATATCAATTTCTGTAAAGTAGGAGGTCTGAGTCTCATTATAAAACCAATACATAAAGCACTCTATGTAGAGCTGGTTTACAGCTGATGTCAGCTACATCCAGATGAATTCGTTTTTCTGCTCAGTGTGTACATCTTACATGGTTACCACATTTTATTGTCTTCTCTGCTACCTTCAGCCATGATTGAGAAACCCCCCTTGTAGGAAGCATATTGAATTTTGTTAATATTCTTAATAATTGTTTTGCTGCCTGGGACAGCAATTGAATTTTTATTACAAGCGTATTAGAGAATACATGAAGTTAAACAGCAACAGTGCTATTCTGCAAAAGAGCATGAAATCATCTTCTGCATGTTTTGTTTTATTTAAGTTTGGCTCAATTTATTTTTATGCTTGAAACATCAGTATATTTTAGTTTAGGCTGAAGTACTGAACAACAAACTGAGCAGCTCTCCTTTATGGTGTGTTAGAGTGCACTTTTTTGTATAGGATCTATAAACTATACTCAGCCCATAAAGAGGCCCATTTACACATAAGCTGTTTAAAGGAACAACGTCTGTGTTATACACCTAAATGTGAATTAGTTCGGAAAGAACACTAACAGAAGAAATGCACTGTATACAGCAAATGAAAAGGAGCAATGAGTTATGTGTACAAGTTGTTCATAATACTTGTCTAAATATTGCCCCATAAGCATGTAAAGAAACCATTTAATTAGACCATCTTTCCGCTCTAAATCACAGAGTGCTTTCATATTGATTATGTGCCATGCACTGGCATTTATCATGATTTAATAGCATTTATTATCAGAATCAGAAACTCTGCATGCTCTGGCTAAAATGTAGTAGTAGCTCAAGCCTAAAACATTGTTTGTGCTAAATGAAGCTCTACCTAATATTATGGAAGAATGCTGATTAAACCATTCTACTTTATTCTTGTGTCTTCTTGTGCAGTTTTCAAAGTATTTCCATGTTTCTACTGTCTGTATCTTGTTCTTGATAACAGATAGAGGCACTTTCCTAGCCTGTGCAGTTTATGTGACATGCATATGATGTATATGTGTGTATACTGTGTCTAACCTCGTTATCTCGTCCCCCATTATTTCTCCATACTCAGCTCTCGCCACCTGTGACAGCAGGACGGATTTCCCTCCTTGTACATTACCTCGAAAAGCCGTCAACCTCACATCTCGCCCTCGCCGAGGTTAAAATGTGACAAATGTCCTCCCAGTAATGAAATTCTACCCTACTAAGCCGCCAAGATTCGGAGCGTCAACACTTTAATGCTACTTTAAACTTGCAACCCCGGAGACTGGTGACTGATGGAAATATGAATGGAACTGTGGTACAGAAGCCCCACCCCTTCATTAAAAAGAACCAATTGACATATTAGTAAATGTGTTTTTGAGGGGTTTGGGGGAGATAAACAGTTTAGACTGCATGTATGCATATGTATATAAATCCACAGCTGTTTGTATTTTGTACAGTGGTGCTTGAAAGTCCTAACTGTTGATCAGTCCTGCACACCGGCTTGGAGGAATTTTAGCCCATTCCTCCATACAGAACAACAACTCTGGGATGTTGGTGGATTTCCTCACATTAACTGCTCGCTTCAGGTCCTTCCACAACATTTCGATTGGATTAAGGTCAAGACTTTGACTTGGCCATTCCAAAACATTAACTTTATTCTTCTTTAACCATTTTTTAGTAGAACAACTTGTGTGCTTAGGGTCGTTGTCTTGCTACATGACCCACCTTCTCTTGAGATTCAGTTCATGGACAGATGTCCTGACATTTTTCCTTTAGAATTCTCTGATGTAATTCAGAATTCATTGTTCCATCAATGATGGCAATGATGGCCCAGATGCAGCAAAACAGCCCCAAACCATAATACTACCACCACCATCTCATGCTGGAATGCAGTGTTTTCTTTTCTCCAAACATAACGCTTTTCTTTTAAACCAAAAAGTTCTATTTTAGTCTCATCAGTCCACAAAACCAATACCCTTCTGACTTGCCCACATGATCTTTAGCAAACTGCAGACAAACAGCAATGTTCTTTTTGGAGAGCAGTGGCTTTCTACTTGCAACCCTGCCATGCACACCACTGCTGTTTAGTGTTCTTCTGATGGTGGACTCATTAACGTTAACATTAGCCAAATGTTAGAGAGGCCTTCAGTTGCTTAGAAGTTACCCTGGGGTCCTTTGTGACCTTGCCAACTATTACACACCTTGCTCTTGGAGTGATCTTTGTTGATCAACCACTCCTGTGGAGGGTAACAATGCTCTTGAGTTTCCTCCATTTGTACACAGTCTGTCTGACTGTGGATTGGTGGAGTCCAAACTCTTTAGAGATGGTTTTGTAACCTTTTCCAGACTGTTGAGCATCAACAACTTTTTTTCTGAGGTCCTTTGTTCGTGCAATGATACATGATACACATTCCACAATCGTGTTGTGAAGAGCAGACTTTGATAGTTCCCTGTTCTTTAAATAAAATAGGGTTCCCACTCAAACCTGATTGTCATTCCATTGATTGAAAACACCTGACTCTAATTTCACCTTCAAATTACCTGCTAATCCTAGAGGTTCACATACTTTTGCCACTCACTAATATGTAATATTGGACCATTTTCCTCAATAAATAAATGACCAAGTATAATATTGTTGTCTCATTTGTTTAACTGGGTTCTCTTTATCTTCCTTTAGGACTTTTAGTGTGAAAATCTGATGATGTTTTAGGTCATATTTATGCAGAAATATAGAAAATTCTAAAGGGTTTACAAACTTTCAAGCACCATTGTATATATTATCTATAGATATATTCACATAATCATATGTCCCCTTATATTCCTTCCTCTATTTACTACACTTGCACTGCTCTGTTTTTTGCACCTTCCTACTATTTGCACTTCTGATAGATGCTAACTGCATTTTGTTGCCTTGTACTCAGGAATGAAAGTAAAGTTAACTCTAATCTAACCTAATGGACTTTAGTTTTTATAGGATCAGATTTATGGATGAAATAAAATCAAACAAGACTCAGGAACCAAACAGAAGCCAGATCTGAAGAAAATAAAAGATCTTCTGTTGAGCACAGCATGTCTCTGGCCCCAGTCAATTATTATATCCTCCACCTGTTAAGCTGACATCTGGTGCTGAGAAACCAGTAAAAGCCTACAATATTAAATTCAATGGTTTACATACTGGGGTGGTGTGGTGGTGCAGTGAATAACACTGTCACCTCACATCTCCTGAGATCCATCTTAGATTTCTATCATGTGCTCCATGTCTTAAGTGAGTTTTCTCCAGGTACGTCGGTTTCCTTCCAAATCCAGTTGGTCAACTGGTGTCTTTAATGTATCCTAGTGTTAGCGAGTGAGTGAGTGTGTGTGTGCACCTGTGTCCTGTCATGGATTGGCACCCTTTGCTGCCAGTTAGGTCCTGGCTCTCGGCAACCCTAAATTTATTTACATACTGTACCTATTCCAGTATGCCTAAATTGTAAATGATTAATCGATGTGTTCAAATAGACATGAAAAGTACAGATGGTTGTGTCTCATCAGATTAGGCAGGATATTATTGTGTATTATGACTAAGATAACAATCAGGCCACATTTTTATAAGTAATAAAAGCATTTCCCCAAACTATATTTACATTTGCTATAATCATTTAGCAGGTGCCCTTATCCAGAGTGACTTACCACTGATACAATTTCTAAATGTACAACCCAAGCAATTGTAGGTTTAGGGTTAGGATACTCAGGGGCCCAACAGAGGAAGATTGGCAGTAATGGTCTTGATCCCTGGACCTTCTGGTCTATAGTCCAGTACCTTAACTGCAGCACCAAAACACAAAAGTTCTCCTCACAAAAGTTCTCAAGAACATTTAGCTTAGTTACACTAAATCAAAGTGCTGGTAACCAAGTGAGGTCATCAGTTAGATCCAGTACATTGAATCGATTACTTTTGTTTTTCATCGAGGCACACTCCGTTCTCCTACAATATCTCTTACCAGCAGCAGCAGCTTAAAAAGAAGCATAGCTGGTTGTACCAACACAGTCTTATCTGTTAAATAACTGTAGCTAATACAAATTTTATAAAGGAGTTATGCTAAAACCATATGTAAGTAATAACAGTTGCTATGCAGCCTGTGATACAAAGTTAACATAACACAGGAACGTGACCTAACTTTCCAAACAGATACATTTTATAAACAATATATCCCTCATCCTTCAGAAAGGCACAATGACTGCTCAAGACAGCATAAGCACAATTATTGTTTGTTTGTTTATTTTGTTTATTTAACGTCACTATCAGCATCACTGGCCAAATTAACACCAGGCGCAAGGTTGCAGCAATACACAAGGTTACATCGAAACTATATATATATACAGTGGGGCAAAAAAGCATTTAGTCAGCCACTAATTGTGCAAGTTTTCCTACTTAGAAAGATGAGAGAGGTCTGTAATTTTCATCATAGGTACACTTCAACTATGAGAGACAAAATGAGAAAAAAAATTCAGGAAATGACATTGTAGGATTTTTAAAGAATTTAATTGTAAAATCATGGTGGAAAATAAGTATTTGGTCACCCACAAACAAGCAAGATTTTGGCTCTCACAGACCTGTAACTTCTTTTTTAAGAAGCTCTTCTGTCCTCCACTCGTTACCTGTATTAATGGCACCTGTTTGACCTCATTATCTGTATAAAAGACACCTGTCCACAGCCTCAAAACAGTCCAAACTCCAAAAAAAACTCATCCATGGCCAAGACCAAAGAGCTGTCGAAGGACACCAGGAAAGAAAATTGTAGACCTGCAGCAGGCTGGGAGGAGTGAATCTACAATAGGCAAGGCAGGTTGGTGTGAATAAATAAACTGTGGGAGCAATTGTAAGACATACAAGACCATGATAATCTCCCTCAATCTGGGGCTCCACACAAAATCTCATCCTATCTATGGGGTCAAAATGATCATGAGAGTGGTGAAGCAAAAATCTCAGAACTACAAAACGGAGGGACCTGAATGAATGACCTGCAGAGAGCTGGGACCAAAGTAACAACGCTAACATCAGGAACACACTACGCGCCGAGAGGGACTCAGATCCTGCAGTGCCAGGCGTGCCCCCCTGCTTAAGCCAGTACATGGCCAGGCCCGTCTGAAGTTTGCCAGAGAGCATATAGATGATCCAGAAGAGGATTGGGAGAATATCTTCTGGTCAGATGAAACCAAACTAGAACTTTTTGGTAAAAACTCAATTTGCCGTGTTTGGAGGAAGAAGAATGCTGAGTTGCGCCATACCTACTGGAAAGCATGGGGGTGGAAACCTCATGCTTTGGGGCTGTTTTTCTGCACAGGGGACAGGACGACTGATCCGTGTTAAGAGAAGAATGAACGGGGCCATGTATCGTGAGATTTTAAGCCAAAACCTCCTTCCATCAGTGAGAGCATTGAAGATGGAACGGGGCTGTATCTTCCAGCATGACAATGATCCCAAACAGGGCAACGAAGAAGTGGCTTCGTAAAAAGCATTTCAAGGTCCTGGAGTGGCCTAGCCCGTCTACAGACCTCAACCCCAAAGAAAATTTGTTTAGGGAGTTGAAAGTCCGTGTTGCCCAGCAACAGCCCCAAAACATCACTGCTCTAGAGGAGATCTGCATGGAGGAATGGGCCAAAATACCAGCTACAGTGTGTGGAAACCTGGTGAAAACGTTTGACCTCTGTCATTGCCAACAAAGGTTATGTTACAAAGTATCGAGCTGAACTTTTGTTATTGACCCAATACTTATTTTCCACCATAATTTGCAATTTAATTATTTAAAAATCCTACAATGTGATTTCCTGGATTTTCTCTCATAGTTGAAGTGTACCTATGATGAAAAAATAACAGCCCTGTCTCATCTTTCTAAGTAGGAGAACTTGCACAGTCAGAGGCTGACTAAATACTTTTTTGCCCCACTGTACATTGCATATGCATATATATGTATATGTGTGTATATATATATATATATATATATATATATATATATATATATATATATATATATAAACACACACACACACACTCAGATTGGCCCAATGTAGCGTATTCATTTAACCTAACATGCATGTCTCTGGACTGTGGGAGGACACCAGAGCACCTGGAGTAAACCCACACAGACACGGGGAGGATCCATAAGCACAATTAAAACAAAACTGCCAACACTGAAAAAGCTGCAATGTCCTACTTTTGAATAATAAACAGTGATTATTACGTTTAGAATTCTGTATTTCAACTATTATTAAAATCTATTTCTTACGTAATGTAGTTTATTTCCGAAATATAACATCTTGGTTGCCAAAGAAGGTTGGGTCCATTTTTGAGTCTTGGTCCTCCCAAGGTTCCTTCCATTTTGTTACGGTTCGCCATATAAAAACGATGGCGAACCGTCAAAATGCAATAAAAGGGGTTTGGGACCCAAATGCAGTTAGCTCCAGATGGTATTAATGAACTGAAATGAAATAAAATAAATAAACAGCATTAAATAAACACAAATAAATAAATAACAAAGACAAAATGAGTCTCTGTGTGTGTGCCCAAAGCAGCGAATATGCGATCAGGCAGCTACACACACACAGAGCTCAGCCGCGCCTAGAGCGAGAGACAGGGAGAGAGAGGGAGGGGGGAATCCCCCCGGCCTGCGTCAGATCTGCAGAAACACACACACACACACACACACACGGAGCTGCCGTGGGTGTGGCCAAAAGCTCCTGCATGATCTGAGCGGCTAGCAGCGCTACGAGAGCGCGAGGGAGGAGGAAGCAGACAGTGGCGAATGAGATGGCAAAAATAATAATAAAAGAAAGGCCATATAAAGCTCAGCCTACACTACCTACTTCCCTGCAAGATTACCTCACGCCTCCAGGCACTACGGAAACTAAGCTCCTTCCTGAGCTTAGTCTGTCCTCTGAAATCCCTGTAAAGTAAAATAACGAAAGCAAACAAAAAGGCGGAAGCGCGGCGCTCTGAAACCGAGCGGGGGATGAGACGTGTGAGGTCTCAGAGCACGCAAATGCCAGCAATTCCCTATTAAAACGCCTTGGCGAGGATCGGGGCTTACGTGGCGTGCTGATGTCAGATGAACCGACAGCTACGGCCAGTGGCGAGGCTCTTAAATAGCCAAAGGCAGCAGCTGCGGCTCATTTGCTTTGATTGAGCTGTCTACTGACTGACAGCTCAACCAAAGCGGCTGTCAGGAGTCATACCAGGAATGTGGAACGCTGCTACCATCTAGACTCCACACAGCGTGCCGTCTTGCCTCTGTCACCATAAGCTGGTCCACCCCAAGGATCGGGTCCCTCAACACAAACAGAGTAATGTAGTGTATGCTGTTAAGTGCCGGGAGGATTGCCAGGAATTGTACATCGGGGAAACCAAACAGCTGCTGGCAAAACGGATGCCACTACATGGAAGAGCTACCTCATCAGGTCAGGATTCTGAAGTTTATACCCACCTACAGGCCAGTGGCCGCTCTTTCAAGGATGAAGATGTGCAGATCCTTGATAGGGAGGAACACTTTTTAGAACGTGAAGTAAAAGAAACCATTTTTGTAAAAAGGGAACGCCATCCCTGAACCGAAGAGGGGGCTTCAGAGTACACCTCTCACCATCTTACAACGGCGCCATCAAAGCTATTTCCCAATCCTTTGTAAATGGCCATGGCAATATGTATATTAAACTGATCACCAGTCCCATTGTTATGTAATGGTGCTGGTACCAGTCGTTATGCAAATGTGCTGTTTATAGGATTGGGGAACTCAGCTGAAACTGAAAAAGTCACTTACATGAGTGACGAAACGTTTCTCCCACAAAACCTTGTGTCCAGATGAACAGATTCAACTTCTGGGATAACCGTATAACCTACCCAAAATACGTATAGATCACAAAAGTAAAGGCATTCATTAAACTAGCAAAGGCATCAGTTTTAGCATAAACAAAATCCATGGCAGAGTAACTCCCACTTTAGCATTAAATAACTTAATATATTTAGTGTTTAACAGCCTTATTTTTATGCACAGCTGTGGCCTTCTAAATTCGGTGTGTGCCCTAGTACGACAAGCAGTATAGAAATACGTCTGTTATCCACACACACCAGATGAAGAAGGAAATGTAAAGTGGCTACCAGTGAAATCATTTACATTTTGACCTGCTTATGTGTAAAATGTTTGGCATGGCTTTAATGAACACTGAGCTGACAAACAGTTGACGAAGTGTTAAATTTACAACCAGAAATCTATGATTAGTAAACAACAGGGCCCCCTCTGTTAATGCTTTGATGAATTATTCAGTGTTTAACCTAGGTCTGCAAACATTGCTGTCCTCTGCATCATGGTTTAAATTCACTATTTAGTCAACTAGTGTCACAATTACAGTACACGTATGGAACAAGACCATTGCAAAAGTGAGTGGTCACGGTTCAGCTCCATAACAATTGTTACAGCAATATCGTTTGGGTTTGTAGGTGCCGGCGTATCACACTGGGGAGAGAACAATGACACTTTTTTTTTAATCACAGGTTGAAATCACACTGATTTATCATCTGATGGATTGTGGCTTCTTTAGAAGCATATTCATTCATTCACTTTCTTATCCGCTTGATCTTGGATAGGGTCGCAGGAGAGTTGGTGTCTAGCTGGCAGCACTGGGGCAAGACAAGAACAACCTTTGATAGGGCGCCAATCCATCATAGGGCACGTACACTCACACACTCATACACACAATCAGACAGTAGGGGCACTTTAGAGACATCAATTAACCTAACATGCATGTCTTCGGACTGAGGGAGGAAACCAGAGTAGCCGGAGTAAACCCACACGGACACGGGGAGGACATGCAGACTCCACACAGAAAGGAATTTAGGAGCATATGCGATTGTTTAATAGTTACCATTAATTGCAAGTCAGTCTTGTCATATTGAAGCAGTGCTGCCACAGAAACAGTGGTGACTCAGTGATTATGGTATTAGACTGTTACGGTTTAAAGTCCCAGCACTGCTAAACTGCCACTGTTAGGCCTTTAATGTTCAGTTGCTCAGCTCAGTTGGAGGTCACTCAGAATCCGGGTGTCTCCTAAATGCTGTAAATGCAATGCAATTTCAAGATAATCCTGCACCAAGTGCTACCAACACTGACTTCAAAATGTTTCCCTTTATGTTGATACGTTAAAGCCTTACAAAATAAATCACCTTTAGTGCTGTGATGTAATTACCTGATTTATGGTCTAGAGGGTTTGGCTTTGGACAAGCTGACCTAAAGTATAAGATTAGTAATATGTTCGCTTAGTGGAATTCATCTCAGAGCTCTGACAGTAATTCGTACCTTCCACTAGGAAAACACAAACACCGTGTTCCCAGAATAAGAAGACTGATTCATGTATTAATCTGAATGTCAGTCCCCACTGAGCCACTAAAAGAGATGAGGCTTTAGGACAGTATGTGGAAGACAATATAAAGGTGCTGACTGAGGAGCAAGACGATGGCTCCATAAATCTTTCATAAACAGATTGCCAGGAAGCCCCACAGAGATCAGTATACTGCTATGAAATCATCAAACAATGCTTTATTACCAGTAGTGACAGGATATGAACTAAATGTGTACACAAATCAGTCTAGGAACATGCTCATTATGGCACATAGTAATGTGATGTGATAGATTATTTCGATAAACTGTGTAGAAATATAATCATCAGAACATTGTCTGCCATGTCTTCTGAATTTCTAATCTTACATTATGGCAAGGAATATGATAAATGTGGCAGTGTGTTAGTAACTTTTTTTTTCCCCTGTGACTTCTTTTCCACATTTTAACCCCACGTTCAGTGGGGGTCAGTGGGGATCTGGTGTCTATGCCCAGAGAACTCACGATGGAGGTGTAGGCTTACCCTGGAGAGGATGCAAGTTCATTGCAGGGCTGGGTAGCATGCGGTTGCAATGTCTAGGAATTATCTCCTGACTGGCCTCTCTTCCCTCAAGACACAGCCGATCATGTCTGCCTGTAGTGCAAGTTTATGAAGTTTTGATTCACACATTAGCAAAATCATGATAATGTATGAAGTAATACTTTCCTCAAGGACGAACACAGCAGGATGCTGGCTATTGGGAAATTAACATGCTGTATAATTATATTATTCGGAATGATGTGATCAAATTCTCTGACCAGCATACAGAGGTGTGAAAAAGTGTTTCCCCCCTTCCTGAATTCCTATTTTTTGGCATGTTTGTCACACTTAAGTGTTTCAGAACATCAAACTATAAATATTAGTCAAAGACAAGACAAATAATCACAAAATGCAGTTTTGAAATGAAGGTGTTTATTATTAAGGGAGAAAAAAATCCAAACCTACATGGCCATGTGTGAAAAAGTGATTGCCTCCTAAACCTAATAACTGGTTGGGTCACTCTTAGTAGCAACAACTGCAACCAAGCGTTTGTGATCATTTGCAATGACTCTTTTACAGCATTGTGGAGGAATTTTGGCCCACTCATCTTCGCAGAATTGTTGTAATTCAGCCACATTGGAGGGTTTGAGCATGAACAGCCTTTTTTAAGGTCATGCCACAGCATCTCAATAGGATTCAGGTCAGGACTTTGACTAGGCCACTCCAAAGTCTTCATTTTGCTTTTCTTCAGCCATTCAGAGGTGGACTTGCTGGTGTGTTTTGGATCATTGTCCTGCTGCAGAACCCAAGTTCGTTTCAGCTTGAGGTCATGAACAGATGGCCAGATATTCTCCTTCAGGATTTTTTGGTAGACAGCAGAATTCATAGTTCCATTTATCACAGCAAGTCTTCCAGGTCCTGAAGCAGCAAAACAGCCCCAGACCATCACACTAGCACCACCATATTTTACTGTTGGTATAATGTTCTTTTTCTGAAATGCTGTGTTACTTTTACACCAGATGTAATGGGGGACACACCTTCCAAAGAGTTCAACTTTTGTCTCGAAAGTCCACAGAATGTTTTCCCAAAAGTTTTGGGGATCATCAAGATGTGTTCTGGAAAAATTGAGACAAGCTATAATGTTCTTTTTGCTCAGTAGTGGATTTCGTCTTGGAATGCCATTTTTGCCCAGTCTCATTTTTATGCTGGAAGCATGAACACTGACCTTAACTGAGGCAAGTAAGGCCTGCAGTTCTTTGGATGTTGTTGTGGGGTCTTTTGTGACGTCTTGGATGAGTCATCACAGCGATCTTGGGGTAATTTTGATCGGCCGGCCACTCCTGGGAAGGTTCACCATTGTTCCATGTCTTCTCCATTTGTGGATAATGGCTCTCACTGTGGTTCGTTGGAGTCCCAAAGCTTTAGTAATGGCTTTATAACCCTTTCCAGACTGATAGATCTCAATTACTTTCTTTCTCAATTGTTCCTGAATTTCTTTGGATCTCGGCATGATGTGTAGCTTTTAAGGATGTTTTGGTATACTTCATTTTGTCAGGCAGGTCCTATTTAAGTGATGTCCTGATTGAGAACAGGTGTGGCAATAATCCGGCCTGGGTGTGGCTATGGACAGTGAACTCAGGTGTGATAAACCATAGTTAAGTAATGTTTTAACAAAGGGGGGGCAATCACTTTTTCACACAGGGCCATGTAGGTTTGGCTTTTTTTTCCACCTTTAATAATAAAAAACACCTTCATTTAAAAACTTTTGTGTTTTCTTGTGTTGTCTTTGACTAATATTTAAATTGATTTGATGTTTCAAAACACTTAAGTGTGACAAGCATGCAACAAAATAGGAAATCAGGAAGTGGGCAAACACTTTTTCCACACCACTGTATAACCCCTTAGTAATCCAGTGTTTGTATAACATTTCGTTTGCAACCCATTTTTCTTCATAATAAAATGTTACTTTGACTGTAGTTCTAAAATGATGACTATACTAAAGACCAAGCAAATGGCATTCATGAAAAACTCACTAGTAACTGTGGTTACTCAAATTTGATATGAACAGTAGTAATTTTCTTAATTTTTCAAACTCTTTGTAAAATTGTCACAAAATACAATAATTCAAATACAGTCCAGCAGGGTAAAATCCAATAACTGCAACTGTACACCTATAATGCTCATATAAGTAAGAGGTACACACAAGGTATGCAGTCAGCTCTTGTACTACATTCATAGTCCTATGGTGACCCCTTACAGTGACATGCAGTGAGGTCAAGGGCAGGTGAGGCACTGGACAGACAGAGGCAGATTTAACTACACATATAATATCCTCAAAGAGATTATTAAATTCTCAATCAAAACTTGGTTTGATTATGCAATGTTTTTTTCCTATTTAATATCGCATTATTAACGCACACATAGCGTATTTGAATAATGCTTCCCTCATTTTAGGTGTGTTTTTGGTGCAGCTGGCATATAGGATTTATTTTCATTATCACTTGGTGGAAAGGTTTGAGATGGACCAAGGAAGAACCAGTTAAATTTTACTGGTGATATTCATACAAACATTGACAAAAAAAATAAAGCTTCCAAATAGAAATGTCAGATTGCTGCAAAACTCGGCATGCAGTTACGTTGCAGGCAGATAAGTAAATGATTACAGGTGTGGTCGGATTGGACACTGGGTCTTGCGACAAGACAGCATAAAAATACTTCCCTACCTGCTCTATGAAAAGACTCTCTGGGCCTACTTTTGGGTAGTATATCCAATACACCAATCTCTTGGTGAGAGATTGTTGACTGCTAAACATGCCACTATGACTCATTTGCCCACAGCTGGGCCTGTAGATTTTCCACTCTCAGAGTTTGCTGAAGCTGAAGTCGGAGCTGGTCCCACAAATGATCGATTGGCGATAAATCCGGGCAGACCAAGGAAGTGTTGCAATCTGGCGGAGACATTCCTGGGAAACACTCTGTGTATGTGCAAGCATTATCCTGCTGAAAAATGCCATTTTGAAACCCTGCCATGAGAGGCAACACATGTGGCCTCAGGATGTCCTGCACATATCACTGATCTGTTAGTGTCCATCGTATCACTACTAGGGGTGGCCGACTGTCGTATGCGATGGCTCCACAGATCATCACACCAGCAGTTTACGGCAGTGTGTTAGTCAACAGCAAAGGCAGGATTGAAGTGCTCACCAGAAGGCGTCCATACTCAAAGAGGACAGTCGTTAGATTCCAAACAGAACCTGCTTTTTTGCCAGTCCATAGCAGGCCAGGTTTCTCATGCATGACAACTACAGACAAAGATAATGGTAGCTGGCAGTCAATGAAAGGACACGTAACGAGCATCGTGACAACAAATTTCATTCTGCTAAGTGCCTGGCATTGAACCAGCCAGAAACAGGCTTCCTGGTGGATCAAACGAGTCTCTCTATTGGTGGTCTGTCTGGGCCTGTTTGCCTTGTGTGCATGTTCTCACAAAACCACTGCTCCCAACACCTCCTAACAGCTATGTAAGAACTGCCTAGATGGCAGTGCATCATAGAGGCATGACTAGTAGTCGGCGATCTCTCACCAAGAAGTAAACTACCCAAAAGTATCCTCTGAGAGCCTTTTTACAGACGGGGGGATATTGTTTTACTTTTGGGAAGACCTAGTGTCTGATCAGATCACAACTGTAATCATTTACATATCTACATATTTGCAGCAATCCAGGTCCTTTATTTTTTTGTCAATGACTGTAGTCACAAGCACACTCTTACTCCCCACGCTCAGTCCAGTTATAATGGGATTGCACAATTCGAGGTGAGGCAGACCTCTCAGCTTCTGCACGTCATTGTGTCTTGCCGGTAATTACAGCCAATTTTGACAATAACAATCAGATTCACAGAAAAATTGCATTTACAACACAGATTAGGGAGAAAGCGCTTTGTTAAAAAATATAATTACACTTTTCATTACATGGTTTTTTATTTCAAATATAACAGGTGAGACACTGCCTCTCCTACTGCACATCTTTGACCCCTTATAAACAATGGATGGGTTGTGGGGCTGACAAATTGTAAGTAACAACAGATGCCAAAGAAGTGCACCAAATATAGTGCTATCAATAAAATGACAGTTGTGTTATTACAAGGTAAGTGTTCTAATAAACTGCCAACTAGAGATAACCATAACACAAGAAATAACCATAACACAGTAATACACTGTACAAGCACTGGGCATTTTATTAAGTAAACTTTGCTAGTACTGTGTTGGACCCCCTTTTTCAATCAGAACTACCTTAATTCTTTGTGGCACAGATTCAGTTCTGATTAAGCAGTTTCTGAAATATTCAGACCACCCCATCTCGCACCAACAACGATGCTATGTTCAAAGTCACTTAAATCACATTTCTTCCCCATTCTGTTGCTCAATTTGCATTTCAGCACTTCATCTTGTCCATGTCTACATGCCTAAATGCATTGAGCTGCTGCCATGTGATTGGATGATTAGATATTTGCATTAACAGGTTGCGTTGAACAGGTTTACCTAATAACATTTCCCATGAGTGTGTATTGTTCATTAAAGCAACAGTTGTTTGCTTTATGCATGTTTTAGAAATGGGGTAACATGCTGCCAAAGTCACCAGTCAGAAGGTATTTTTTATAACAAGAAGACTCTTGTTTAAGAAGAACCCTAAGAACCAATAATAATGACGATTCTTACTATACACTGCCTGGCCAAAAAAAGGGTCACCAACTGGATTTACCTAAGCAAATAAGTAAGAGGCTCCCATCAGATAGTTACTGCATTGGTGATTGTTTCAGCTGGCAACAAGTTCTTTAACCCTAACTGATGCAGTGAGCAGCTTCTCATTTGTTAAACAACCATGTCGAAAGGCACATCCTGTGGTCGTGGAAAAGATGTTCATCTGTTTCAGAAGGTTCAAATTATTGGCATGCATCAAATAAAGAAAACATCTAGGGACATTGCTGAAACTACTAAAATCGGGTTAAGAACCATCCAACGCTTTATAAAAAAGTGGAAGGACAGTGGGGAAACAATGCGAAGGGAACTCAAGGGATTGGGACTTAACAGCTGTGTAGCCTTCAGAAAACCACTTCAGTGAGGCTAACCAGCAAACACGGCTTCAATTTGCTAGGGAGCATAAGGATCGGACTCTGGAGCAATGGCAGAAGGTCATGTGGTCTGATTAGTCCAGATTTACCCTGTTCCAGAGTGATGGCGCATCAGGGTAAGACGACAGGTGGCTGAAGTGATGCACCCATCATGCCTAGTGCCCAACGTACAAGCCTGTGGGGGCAGTGCTGTGATCTGGGCTTTCTGCAGTTGGTCAGGTCTAGGTTCAGCAACTTTATGTGCCCAAAGAATGAGGTCATCTGACTACCTGAATATACTGAAAGATTAGGGTATTCCATCAATGTTTTTTTTCTTCCCTGATGGCATGGGCATTATTCCAAGATGACAATGCCGGGATTCATCAGGCTCAAACTGCGCATGAGATGGGAGCATGAGACATCATTTTCACACATGTATTGGCCCCCACAGAGTTCAGACTGGAAACCCATTGAAAATCTTTTTGATGTGCTGGAGAACACTTTGTGCAAATCTCCAAAGACCTTGGGGGAAAAATTAATGCAACTCTGGACAAAATTAAATGTCGTGATATTGTAGAAGCTTGTGGAAATGATGCCAGAGCAAATGTGTGCCGTAACCAAAGCTAAAGGCGGTCCAACAAAATATTAGTGTGACCTTTTTTTTTGGTCGGTTCAGCCCAATTATCTGATCAGATAAATCCTTAGACATGTCTGATTACTGTGACTCATTCCACACAGGGTTTTAGTACATCAGTGACGAGGATGACTCAATAATATTAATGTAGTGTATGATGCAGCAAGTACCAGCATGGAGTGATGCCAATATGTCGGTTGTTTTAGTCCATCAATAGACAGCAGATGAAAGGACACAGCTTTTAGCCATGGTATGCACAAACTAAAAACCAGGCTTCAGAGAGAGATCATCTGTTCCATTACTGGACTACAGCCTAGAGCTCTAGGCTTCATAAATTGAGCTCTTAAGACCAAAAGCAACCATGTAACCATGTGAACTTCCAAACTTCAGAACTAAAATAGATCCATACACTATATTATAGGAAACATTATTATGACTAGTACTCATGGAATTCACATAAACCGATCAGGCATCATATTATGACCACCTCCTTGTTTCTATGCTCCTTGTCCATTTTGTTAGCATATAAATGCACATTGTAGTTTTGCAGTTAGACATTACAAATCTGTTTTTCTACATACTTTGTTAGTCCCCTTTACTCTGTTCTCTAAATGTCAGAACCCCCAAAAGATCAGGTACTATTTGGGTTTTGGATCATTCTCATCACTGCACTAACACTGGTGGTGATGTGTTAGTGTGCGTTGTTCAGGTAGGAGTGGATCACACAGTGGACACAGCAGTGCTGTTGGAGGTTTTATGCACCTCAGTGTCACTGCTGGACTGAAAATATTCCACCTACCAAAAATGTCCAGCCACCAGAATCCTGTAAGCAGCATCCTATGAGCACTGATGAAGAATTAGAGAATGACTAACACAACTACAGATGAAGTACTGTCTCTGACTGTACATTTACAAGGTGGAGCAATATGGTAGACATGTCTAATGGAGTGAGTGAACACAGTGTTTAAAACTCCAGCAGCACTGCTGAGTCTGATCCATTCATAACAGAACAACACACACTAACACACCAACACATCATTGTCACTGCAGGGCTAAGAATGATCCACCACCCAAACAGTACCTGATCTGTGCTGGTCCCAACAATTAGAGAACAGAGGGATGAACAAAGCATGTAGAGAAACAGATGAACTACAGCCTGTAATTGTAGAACTACTACGTGCTCCTATATGGCAAGTAAAACTGATCAAATGGACAACGAGTGTAGAAACAAGGAGGTGGTTATAATGTTATGCCTTATCGGTCTATAATTATGTTGCAGAATGAGTTCAATAAACTGGTTAAGAAAACATTGGGATTCTTGCATAACCATGTTATACCAAGTATAACCTCCAGTGTTTAATTCATTCATTTCTATTGATTTTATGAACAGCATTGTACGTTTAGCCACAACATACGTCTGTTATCATAAGAAACTTATATTTTAATTAATTAAATCCAAGTACTAACAAAAAGATAGAAACGAACAGTGTGTATTCTGAATGTAGCTTGTAGTTAAAAGATTGGAGTACAAGATAAGAATATTTAAAGATGAGACACTATATGGCCCAACACACCACAGCTAATTAATAATATGAATTCAGCCACACTCTCTGCCCTGCTCTCCTAAAATAAAGCCAACAAAGAAATGGTTTAAGAACTTTGATGAAGGACTTGGCTGGATTCCAGAGCCTCTGACTTTTAACTCCTTAGTCATACACCTTTGAAATTAGATTAATTCGAATGCCAACTTTGAGCCAGGGTTTACAGGCCAATGTAAGTGTCAAAACTTATAGTCATATCCACAATCTAGTGGAAAACCTTCTCCGAAAGTTTTGTTGGGACAAACTCCACACCAATACTCATGTTTTGGAATATAATTTTGAGTGTCCACAAACATTTGGCTACAGTGCCTTGCATAAGTATTTCCCCTTTGGAAATTTTTTTAATTGTCTAGTGCTACAACTTAGATTTAAAATGCACTGAACTGGGCTGTTTACCATTTGATTGACATACTGTATTTCACCACCATGGATCAATGTGGAGATGATGCTGTCATATATAGTGCTTTGCAGGTTACATTATGGCCTCACTTGACCACAGTACTTCGTAACAGGAGTTTGCTGAGTCTCCACCGTGCCTTAAGAAAATGTCTGGGAAGATAGCTGCCCTCTGCATAGCCTTTTCCCATCTCTGCTGCAGATCTCTTCAGCTCCTTCAGAATAACTTTTGGCCTCTTGGTTGCTTCTCTGATTATTGCCCTCCTTAGCTGGTCACTGACGTTTTTCCATTTTCCATTTATACACCTAATGGTGTTCTGTAAAACATTATGTAAAATATTGGGATATCTCTATATAACCACACCATGATCGATACTTTCCTATAGATTTGTCATGAACTTCTTTCAAAAGCTCCTTGTTCTTGTAGTCTTCTTGTTCGTGTAGGTATGCTCTCAGAGGTACCTACTAGAACAGGGTGCATTTGTACTGAGATCAAATGGCACAGAGGTGGTTCTCATTCACTTATTACACATATATAGTACATACGTACACTCAGTGGTCACTTTATTAGGTACACCTGTTCAACTGCTTGTTCAACTACAAATATCTAATCTAATCACATAGTAATTGAGGCACGTAGACATGGTCAAGATGACCAGCTGAAGTTCAAACCGAGCATCAGAATGGGGAATAAAGGTAATTTAAGTGGTTTTTGGTGCTAGACAGGCTGATCCGAGTATTTCAGAAACGGCTGATCTACTGGGAGTTTCACGAACAGATATCCAGATAGAAAATGGTCCAAAAAAGAGAAAATATCCAGTGAACAGCAGTTCCCGTTCAAAAAATGCCTTGTGGGGAATGGCCAAATTGGCAACAGTAACTCAAATAACCATTCATTATAATTGAGAGAGAATGGCTGAGGGCACAACACCAAACGTTGAAGCAGATGAACTAAGAACTTCCTCTTGAAGCAACAGAACACCACACTGGGTGCCACTCCACAGAGATAAGAACAAGCAACTGAGGATACAATTCATATGGGCTCACCAAAACTGAACAACAGAATATTGGAAACACGCTGCTTGGTCTAATGAGTCTCGATTTCTGCTGCAACATTTGGATGGTAGGGTTAAAACTTAGTGTAAACAACATGAAAGCATGGATCCATTTTTCCATGGATCAATGGTTCAGGCTGCTGGTGGTGTGATTGTGTGGGGATATTTTCAAGGCACACTTTGTGCACATTAATAAAGACTGAGCATTGTTTACCCACAGCCTACTGTATCTGAGTAATATTGCTGACCATGTCCATCCCTTTATGACCATAATGTACCATCTTCTGATGGCTACTTCCAGCAGGATAATACACCACGTCACAAAACTCCAATCATCTCAAACTGGTTTCTTGAGCATGTTAGCGAGTTCACTTTACTCAAATGGTGTCCAGTCACCATATCTCAACCTAAATAGAGCACCTTTTGTATGTGGTGGAAAGGGAGATTTCATTGTGTATGTGCAGCTGACAAATGTAGCAAAACTGCATGACATTATCATATCACCATGGACCAAAATCTATGAGGAATGTTTCCAGCACCTTGTTGAATCTATGCCACAAAAACTTAAGGCAGTTCTGAAGGCAAAAGAGGGGTCAACCCAGTACTAGTAAGGTGTACCTAATGAAGTGGTAGGTATATTTTACATTATACTACAGCAGTTCAGTTTTCTGTGTATCATTTCTGCAGTGTGCTATCACTTGCAAAATGCCGAACCATAAATTGTTAAATTAGTTATGGTATAGTTAAATACTGACATTTCCAAAGACCTGTCAACAAACTATAACTGCAAGTCTAAAGTTGTATAACTCTTCATCACAAAGTCGGAAATGGTAGGTTTACTTTACATTTGTTGCTTTATCCTTTATATTTTTAACTGTTTATCCTAGTCAGAGTCTCTGTAAATCCAGGGACTGTACAGAAGGAATACGCACCAGTTCACTCCAGTTCATCTCTCACTCACTCACTGCCTTATTTACACTTTTGGGGCAATTTAGAGTTACCAATCCCTGCTGTACTACCAGCAGTAAGGTTTCCCAGCACGAATCCTACAATTATCATACATTTGAAGAGTTAACATTAAAGAAAGATCCAGTACACGGAGAAAGAAGAATAAGGTCGTCACATTTCATGGACAAAGTTATAAATATGCTGAGCAAGTCATAGGCTGTCATTTCACATTCATCTTTCCATTCCAGAACTAATGTTTGTTTACTTAAATTGCTTTGACTGTCCTACCATCAAAAAGCAAATTCTATCAGGAAATGCGAACAGAAACCATGACAACACAAATGGCTTTAATGGGAATAGCAGCGCAGATGACACAGCACAGAAGCAGCAATTTTTAAATTAAAGCATGGTTACCTAGTTAGTGCCTCAATGTAAATTGGTCTTCACTAGATCATTTACCACCAGACAGTGTACTAGTATGCCACTTTTTCTGCTCAGACAGACCCTCATTGTGTTTTGTGCGGCCTGAGAAGTGAAATGAGGAGCCTCCAATATCTGCTTAAAAGTGGTTCAGTGGCGCACACGGTTGTCAGAGCCGCTGTGGAAGACAACAAATTAGCAGTGTTTGTCTTCTTAACCCTTTTTTCTCTCCTATGTAAACTCCCTTACTTCATCACTAGCTAAATATCACACCCACACCTTATTTACTCATTAAAGATAAATATCATATCAAACAGTTAAACATGCAACCTTCAATTTCACCTGAACTTGTATGTCCAATAATTGTTGTAAAATGCAAATGCATCCTAATCAATAAAAGCACTGCCTTTTGTTCCATTTGGTCCCTGACATGTTCACCGTTTTATGTATTTTTCAATACGTCTTATAGACACTGGTTGTCAGAAATATGTGCCAAAAGAGATGTCATCTGTCAAAATGGTGTCACAGCTGCTGGGCCATCCTGGTGAGTTTATTTCTTTCCATGCTGTTAAACAAAAATACAAATACATTAATACTGGGTTTGAGATTGTGAACCAACAGCTATGCACTCTTGAAAAACAATATTATAAACATCATGATTTCAGCTGTTTTCAAAACAAACTTGTTCCCGCCAGAGGCCGAATTTCATGCCATTGGATATTGTATCATGAAAATAACCTGCATTCTGTTCACCAGAATTTACACACCTCTTAAATTGAACATATTCTTTTAATTAAACATATTTTACCAAATATGATGGTTGTAAAAGTGCCTTAACATTTTCCTTTAGCAAAATTCAACAAAAATATCAGCGTGTACATTTTTGAAGGAGTTGAAAAACAAAGCACTTCGACCCGTGTGTCCCTGATTATACTGTGTAACAGGGATGGGTGATATGTTAAAACTATGTTATAGTTTTATATTTTATAGAACACAATATTTAAAGACATTTCCATGATAGATTTATCACAATACATGAGATCACACACACACATATATATATATATATATCTATCTCTCTCAACTGATATAGCAACTGAATAGCAACTGATTCATAAAAGCAAACACTACTATTCAAATATTATAAGTACAGTATAAGTACAGTGACTTGTATTGAAAATGTGCTGCACTTAATCCAATTAAGCACTACTAATTGCATTTATAATGAAACATGTAGTTGCTCAGTGTTCTTTAAGCACTGACAATATCCTTGAAATGCTTCGAGAAGCATACTGTCTATCATGATAACAAAATTGATCATGACACAATAAAATATTGTCATTTTGCCCACCCCTGTGTAATAACATTAAATGCACAAATAAGTTGAGTTTGTGCTAATGGGAGTTAATGTCTTAGACTTGTTTCAAGATCACTTTGTCATGTGCCACAGGCCCAGCCCCCATTCCTGATCGGCCCCTAATATTCAAGTTCCCCAGACCCTCAGTCTATCCTGTGCCAGGCCCTCCTGCTTTATTATGTGCGAGGGCTCTTTTGGTCCTTGAGGTACCAGACATTCCTGGCCTTTTCCAGCTCCAGAACAGCTTCTCGCCAGCTCGTCACTTCAAAATACAACTGAACACTCACTTCACCAGAGGTGGAATATGAAACAGAGCGGCTTAGTGGCAGAGCTCTGGTTCACAGTGCTGAGCCACGCCATTTTATATCCTGCTTCTGGTGAGTTGAGAGACCAAGCAGGGTCTGGTGCAACACAGGGGCAGGGAAAGTGGGCCAATACTAGGCAGACACGGAATTCTGGCATACTCAAAATGAGGGCCTGGCTCTAGAAAGAGATGAGACATGAGACATGGGACAGGGACTGGAAGTAGGGCTGTCACAATCATGAAATTTTGGCTGACAATTAATTGTCTTACAAATAATTGCGATTAACAATTTAATTGTCTGTTTTTACACCACCACTATTTTAGTTGGCCTGTATGATTAATAATAGTGCAATAATGTATACGCACTAATATGACAAACAACAATTTATTGAACAATACATTTATAATAAAAATGTATATAAATAAATTTAAAAAGTATGTCTATAAGACTTAAAATAAAGGTTGTAGGCCTGTCACAATCATGAAACTTTAACTGACGATTAGTTGTCATATAAAGAATTGCGCTTAATTTAATTCTGTTCACTGACAGTAACTAATGAAGTATAAGCCTAAAGTGACTGAACAGCCATTTTGCTCATTATCAATTTTTGATTAGAAGCTAATACTAATTAGTCTCAAAATGATGCACTGCATGTGCTCGCAGCCAAAAACCTCACACTAATGCCTACAAATATACAAAGATAAAAATGCAAAGCATGACAAAAGTGAATACGTCAGCAACAAAATTCATTCTGCTAACATACATACCAAAAAGATACACACAGGTAACAAGTACAACATTACTCAGTGCTTCCCTCTAAACATTACAGCACAAGAAAAAACAAGTTAGAAGTTCGTAATTTTTTGTTTTTGTTAATCCCATTATGTCTCAATGAATGCATTTACTGCTTTCTTTTATTCAAACTTAGTTGCCTTGTAAAGATAAAAGTTCTTCATGAAGCATCTTAACCTCTAAAAGAGCTCATAAAGTGAAAAACTGTTAGGAGTAGGGAGGTGGACTTTTAGGAGTTCTCTTAAGCAGTGGAGAAAAATCCGGAAAGACGACCAAGCAGAAGAAATGTTCTCCAAACACAGAATAACAGTGAGAGAAACAAATGCTACAGATTAGATTGAGCAGGAATAAATCTCCTACCCAGAAAACGTCTCCTAACTGAAATTAAAGCTACATACGAACCTACCCCACCAGTTAAATAGATTAGACGCAGCAGCAATCATACCTGAGAAGAGCAGAGTTGCATTTTATCCAGTCTATAAGCTATCAAAAAGATTAAGTAGGCTAAAAAATGATCATCATTATAAATACACTGTCATAAAATAAAGCAAATAAACATGTGTGAGATTAGTGTAAAACTTGCAGAAATAGTCTATGTCCATTATTTCAATGGCTTATAATGGGCTATACAGTATTTCCCTAATTAAGAGTATGTGTGTGTGAGAGAGAGCGTGAGAGAGAGAGAGAGAGAGAGAGAGAGAGAGAGAGAACAACCAATCAGTCTTCAAAAGAATGCGCCATACCTAGCAACCAGGTCAACCCTGACTCCTCATTGAGATAAAGGCCTCAATGAGGAGACACAGAGTTGCTCCAGGATCACTTCTGAATCATTCTTAAGCTAAAACTCGTAGCTGGGAGTTTTTTAGCCAAATTAGGAGCTCTCAAAGGATACTCTTAGAAGCAATCCTGGTAAACCAGGGGCTGTACTGATGTATATTATCAACATAGCCCCTGGTTTACCAGGATTGCTGCTTTAGTCCTATCATCCTTACCTGGTAAGGTGTCACAAACATCAAGTCTCTAAAGTTCCTGTGTGTGTGTGTGTGTGTGTGTGTGTGTGTGTGTGTGTGTGTGTGTATCAATGACACCTCGTCTTCCTATCATTGTGAGGACCAAATATCGTCACAAAAATAGGAAAACCTGGCAATTTCCGACTTGTGAGGACCGTTTTTACGGTCTTCAATTCTTTAAATGCTTTTTTACAAAAACATCAAGGTTTACTTGAAAAACCAAAAAAGCCAAAATATTTGCTTTAGGCTACTGCAGTTAAGGTTATTACAATTACAATTTATTAGCTATAGTAATCATTATGTCAATGTGTGTGTCCTGTGACAGACTGGCGCCCAAATGTGAGCTTTCACTGGACAGATTTTAGGACCCTATTGCGGTTTGCTCTTGGCTAGAGCATGGCAGTAATCAGTATGATTATCTGTCTGGATCTGGATCTACAGACTAGTAGATTACTTGCAATTCAATGTCCCTGCCAAGCCTATTAGATAGCATTCCTTCTGGGAAGACACTATCTGAAGCTCACTGTTCACATTAGCATATCCAACAGTGAAAAAAACGCTGACAGCACTTCACTCCAATTGATTAACATCCTGTTTTCAGGAAGGCGAACGTGGGCTACAATCGATATCTCCCCACACAAACACACAACCCAGCTAATGGAATAATCCCCTGAGACCTGATGTCATATTACATTATAAGATATTACAAAAATCACAGCATCACTACTGTGGCTTCTGTTTCCTTTCCCTGCATATGATGAGGATACCGAACGATCGGGCATATGATGTGCAGTGCAGTAGAACTCAAGAATCAAAATCACATCAGTCGATACCATGTTCATACTGTGTAGTTCATACCATAAAACTACAGCAAGTAGGGGGAAATGAGGTTTGCCTACAAGGATATAAACTATAGCAGCATGAGGATGAAGTCCACAGCAAATGTAATCAAATGGTAAATATAATCACAGACAGGATTGCCCCATAAAATCAAGTTTAAAGCTTGACTCAGTACATAATTCACTGATTGTAGCCTATGAAGGTGAAACATGTGGGCAGACAAGAATAGCAAAGGAAAACATGAAAGCATGTGTTTACAGGCACTTAATAATCTGATAACTGCAGAAAATCTGATTTTGTCAGTAATCCGATCAACAAGTATACATGCACTTGCATAATCAGATAATGGGAAACCTCATTTTTACATGACTCAGGCAGTAATCAGATTTCTATTTTGCAACCAGCTAATAATCTCATAGAAATATGTGACATAAACTTCAAACTTTAATATTAAATAATCAAATGATTCATTTACTCAAGTATATACTGAGTTTCAGAGTCTCCACAAAGTGCTCCATAACCGTGTCGCTGCCTTTAATTCGCCGCGTTTTATTACAGGATGTCAGATCCAGCGAGGGAAAAAAAAAAAATAATAATAAAACTTTAAAGTCAATAGAAAAAGAGGCCAAATAAAACAAAGTCTTAGGAATATGCGGACCTGGCAACCATGGGGAAGGTTCGTACACGTGCGCAGACTAAAAACACCGATTATACATGGTATACATGCTATGAGTAATCCGATTACTGGAGTAGAATCCAGCTCTCTTTATTGGATTTCTTTAAATGATTTCCATTGGGACTGTGGTAGCCTAGTGGGTAAGGTACTGGACTATGGACCACAAGGTCCAGGGTTCAAATCCCACCTGTGCCAAGCTGCCACTGTTGGGGCAATGACCCACAATTGCTTGGATTGTAAGACTGCATCAATTGTAAGTCGCTCTGGATAAGGGCGTCTGCTAAATGCTGTAAATGGAAATCGGACTATGCTGTATACATGACCACTTGAATAATCAGATATCTGCAGAAATCTGACTATGATCAGATTATTCAGTGCATATAAACGCACTCACTGTTACTGCTATAAGCACTGCTCACCTGCCGTCTTATTCCTCTCCTCCCTTATTTGTATTAAAACCTTTAGGTTTTTAACAGCCTGGTTTAGGTCTGAGCCAATCTGCCTTGAGAAGAGTACAAAAGCCATACTTGCCAACAGACAAGCAATATTTCATGACAGACAGTCAAAGGGGTAAAGGAAGGCTCAGATTACCGCACTGAAGAGTCTGGTCTAGTTATTGCAGCGCAATTGCAATTTCAGGCTATTACATTCAGGCTGTTGCATTCTATGAAATGAGCAGGACCCATTACATATCCGAATGTGGCAAAGGCAAGAATATTGGGACCAGCGGAAGAAAGTCACATGACTGCCGATCATTTAGCACACTGATAACCTTGGTAGCAGATATTGCACTGGCCGTTTACAACAAGATTAATCATTACCAAGCAAGCAGGCATGTTTAAGTGTCTAGTGAAAAGGCTTACATGGGCGTTTTCGTAAAGTGAACGCAAACACTTACAGCAGCACCCAGAGCTTGATCCAGGTCGGCAATGATGTCCTCCTCATCCTCCAGTCCCACAGAGAGACGGATAAGAGTATCACTGATATCCAGCTCCTTCCGCTGATCTTCAGGCACTGAGGCATGAGTCATAAGAGCCCTGTGAATTAATGGCAGCTGTGTATCATTTATAGGGCATAGAGGCCACAGCGGATTACTTATCAGAAGCAAGTTAGACGACCATACTCAGTCAAAGTTTTGCTGGAACAATCATTTAATTACAATTTCACTTGACAAATCAGCACACCCGATATGCAGGACAAAATCGAATATGCTACACACTCCGAATAAACTGCAAAACAGATCAGTCTGACCACAGGGCCTCTGACTCGTAGTTAATGTTTTAATATATAATCAAGTACTCCACATCCATTTTTAATGATCGTTGCCTTTTACTCCCGATGGATTGGCCTGAACAAATGGGCATGTATTTTTAGCTACACAATGCTGGTGCCCTCTGGTGGAACATAAATCTGTGTTTGGAACAAAATGTGCTGAAACAGGGCAAAAACATGCTTGTTTTTTTAATTCTCTGAGAGTCACAGCATGCTAGCGATTTGTGTACAAGACTTAGCACAGCTATTATAATTGAGGTGTTAGGATACACTTTTGTAAAGTAAAGTTTATGGGGCTTTCAGCTAAGAGTTTATGGTTTAAAACTATTTGTAAACATTGGCATGCATTTACTCTTACAGTAACTTTTTGAATGAATTATACTTGTAAGAGAAGTTTTAAGGTGCATTTACAGCCTTCAATATTCTTTCATACACTATACAGTCATCGGTCACTTCATTAGCTACATCTGTTCAACTGCTTGTTAACGCAAATATCTAATCAGCCAATCACACGGCAGAAACTCAATGCATTTAGGCATGTAGACATGGTCAAGACGAGATGCTGAAGTTCAAGCCGAGCATCAAATTGGGGAAAAAAATGTGATTTAAGTGACTTTGAACATGGCATGGTGGTTGGTGCTAGACAGGCTGGTCTTCACAGAGAATGGCAGTTCTCTGGGTGAAAATGCCTTGATGACAGAGGTCAGAGGATAATGGCCAATCTGGTTTGAGCTGATAGAAAGGCCAGACACTTTGGGCCTAGAAGATACCAACTGAGCTTTGTTTAAACACCTTTTGTTGTATGTGTGCCCATTAATAAATCTGGGACTGTGGTGGCCTAGCTGTTAAGGTACTGGACTATGGACCAGAAGGTCCAGGGTTCAAGCTGCCACTGTTGGGTCCTTGAGCAAGACCCTTAACCCACAATTGCTTGGATTGTAAGACTGTATCAATTGTAAGTCGCTCTGGATAAGGGCGTCTGCTAAATGCTGTAAATGTCAAATGTAAATATTTAGGACCACAGTGTACCATTCTTCTGATGGCTACTTCCAACAGGATAATACACCATGTCACAAAGCTCAAATCATCTCAAACTCCATACTCAAATGGCTTCCACAGTCAAAAGATCTCAATTAAGTAGAGCACCTTTGGAATGTGGTGGAACGGGATATACGCAACATGCATGTGCAACTGACAAATCTGCAGCAACTGTGTGATGTTATCGTGTCAATATGGACCAGAATCTCTGAGGAATTTTTCCAGCACCTTGGTGAATCTAAGCCATGAAGAATAAAAGCGGTTCTGAAGGCAAAAGGCAACCAACCCGGTACTAGCAATGTTATCTAATAAAGTGGCCATTGAGAGCAAAGTGCATAAGTAGTGAGCAGAAAGGTTCTGTGTTTCTTCATTTGCGTTTAAAAAAAACACTGAGTGCAAATGTGATAAAGATACAGATCACAGAGCACAGTCAAAGTTAATACATTAATGATGCGTTAACTCCTTGGTCTTAAAGCATCTGTAGTTATGAGCTGCAGCTGGAATGGCCCTCTACTCACTATTCCCTACATTCTATTAGCCTATAGTGAACAGAACAGGTAAGGCCAGTTAATGAAGTGCTCCTCTATATTTATAGACTCATTAATATTCAAACGCATTCAAAAACGCATCAGCTAAAGTATGCGCAACATAAATTAGACTGGCTAGAATACTGCGAACATGAGCATTGGCACCTAGAATGCATGATGTGTGGGATATGTGGCTAGCCAGGACCTACACAGAAAAAATAGCTTGCCGTAATACTGTTTATAGCTAGATTCTGAAGTTTACAGTTGTAATGTTCCCTTTCACACCGATTGAAGCCAGAAGCTAATACCTTCTCTTTGCAAGATTAGGTTTCTGTTTTATGCTGCAGAGGAAGTTGTGACTACTTTGTCATCTGCTGATAAATTAGACAAAATGGTGTGTATATATAATTTATAATAATTAATCATGCAGCCTGACTAAACTGTGATATCTTATTTTTCTTTTTACTTCTGTATTGAAACTGTAGTGTATTGTGGTGCAAAATGGCATTATGACCCGCATCATAAAATTTGCATACAGTTACACTCAGTTGTAACTACAGTATTAAGGTTCGAACAAGGCACACCTATTCTGTATTACACAATGAAGCTGAATGCTGTGGTTTCATCACTGGCAGAATGCCAATGAATAAACTAAAAATATAAAAGGTGCTCGGGGGGGCAGCATGTTGCTAGCAAACCACAGCCATAACCATCCGGACAGGCCTGGCGTCTTACACACACACATAACTGGCCAAATAAAACTAAAGACACCAAAACAAAACAAATATAATTACCTATCACTTTATTAGGTCCTTGTTCTACACTCATCGACTCATTGATTACATCTACAATGTGCAGCAATATGGTAGCTGTGTCTAGTGAGTGAATAGGTGTCTTTAAAACTCCAGCAGCACTGTTATGCCTGATTCACTCATAAGAGCACAATATAATACCACACCATCACCACATCAGTGTCACTGCACTGCTGAGCGTGATCCTTCACCCAAATAATACCTGATGTGATGGTCTTGTGTACAGAGAAAGGGGACTAAAAGTATGTAGAGAAACACATGGACTACAGTCTGTAATTGTAGAACTACAAAGTGACAACCAGTGTAGAAATAAGGAGGCGTACCTAATAAAGTGACTGGCGAGTGTATAACGTGACAAACGGTATATAACAACACTGGGTTGGTAGCTGTGTGTTGCCAGGGCTTCACAGAACGTGTGGTACTTACGGATGCTCAGCCAGACTCTCATAACCTCCCAGACTCTCAGCAAGTGTAAATAACTGAAACACATACAATAAAAATAGAGTTCCACCCTTAACAACTGGCTGAAATATGGAAAAGAAATGCATCATGAGTAAAGACTTATGACTGCACAATAAGTTTCTCACATTACCTTCAGGTTCTGGAGGAATAGAGAGGCATGTTCCAGTTTGCCTTTAATGTAGAAGGTGACCATCCCGGGGCAGCCTGTGGACTGCCTCTTCGATACCTCATACTGGGGGTGAGACGGCAGACCTGGCAATGAGACAGACAGATAAGGACTGAGATAAAGAGAACACACACACTGCTCCTCAACGGCAAAGTTAGTTCAGTACCATTCACAAAATTTCCATTTTGTTCTCAAAATAGTTAAGAAGGTGTAAGAATTATCTTGAAATAAGGAAAGAGAGGGAGTGTGACTACAGATGACCCACAATTACTCCATCTGATCCATACAGAGCTGGTTTGGTATGAGTTGCACCAAAGAATAAGGGCAAGGAGCCCAGAACTTGTGCCCAGAACTTGTAACCAGTTCTGGACTTTAAGAAACATTGCTGGAAGGAATCTTCTGGGGAAGTCTGCCAGAAGAATGCCCAAGGAATGTCTAAAATGCAACATAATTCAAGAGTAGTTAAACGCTTCTCTTGATAATTGAAATATTTAATTTGCATTGCTTTATTGCCTCAAGGCCTGTTTTTGCAACTGTAATGTAAAAATGACTTGAACTGCTAAAATAAAGATAAAAATGCATTAACAAAAACTTATGACCATGACTGTATGTTGTTAAAGAAAGTAAGATTTAGGACCCTATACATTTTCAGATAAGGATGTTTATCTTTTATGGCATGCACTTAAATCAGTTCATGATAAAGCAAAAATAAACAGATTACACTGATAAGGCACGTTTCTCAAGGTGACTGAAACAAGCCAATTTCTTTATAAAACTGCACCACAGTATACCCAAGAGAGCTGATGCAGTTAAAGCAAAGGGAGGTCCTGCCAAATATTGATTTGGTTTAATGTACTGTTCACTGCTCTTTATAGCCTTCTTTCAATTTAACTATTTTTGAAAGCATTTCGATTTACTGATTTCTTTTAGACCTAATGCACAGTGACTGATCCACTCGTACCAGCACAACACACTACCACGCCACCACTACAACAGTGTCACTGCAGTGCTAAGAATGATCCACCACCCAAATTGTACCTGCTCAGTCGTGGTCCTGTGGGGGTCCTGACAACTGATTAACAGGGAGAAAGACAGCTAACAAAGTATGCAGAGAAACAGATGGGCCACCGACTGTAACTACACAACTACAAAGTGCATCTACATGGTAAACAGAGTTGATATAATGGACAGTGAGTGTAGGAACAAAGGGTGGTCTTAATATTCAGATACGACTGTGTACGCAGGCTCATCTCAGGCACCTGGATAGAGGACTCTGTCCACCCTGGGATCTTTATCGAGAAACTGGGCAACAGCCATTGCATTCTTAAAGTGCTGCTTCATCCTCAGAGGCAGAGTCTTCAGTCCTCGATTACACATGTAGGAGTCAAACGGAGAAGGCACAGCTCCCAAAGCTAGGTCAGAAAAAAAACATGCTTTACAGGTGAAAAGTACTGCATAAAGATATACAATAGTTCATTCTTTCATTTGGGTATTTGCTTAATCCTTAATCCTGCTCATTGTTATGGGAGAACTGGTGACACAGGACACAGGGCAGGAACAGTCCTAAATAGGGCGGCAGTACATCATAGTGCACATACACATATTAAGGGCACTTTGGAAACACTAATTAACCTTACACGCATGTATAACACACACTCCATGGTGCCACCCTATATAATAATTGATATTGCTAATAATACAAAACCAATAAATACAGCATCTCTACAGCACAATGAAATAGATTTTTGCTGCAGACACCATGCACCGAGTAGATTTCCAGTTTTAAACGGTTTATTGAACTGATCACTTAGCAACAAAGCAAAGGAAATACAGAACCTGTGTGGCCACGAGTTATTAATGTAACAAGTCTGGGCTCCTTGCCCAGATAGGATAATGTCCTTACTGACTGATGGAAAGATAATATAACTAAGAAACACAGATAAAGTCTTACACCATTAAATCAGTATTTCTGCCAAACACTTCAATTCACATAATTTTTGCTTTATTTTGGATGCAGTCAATCAACCAAGGCAAGGTCAAAGGTCTGCTCGCTGTCCATTGTTACATTTACATTTATGCCATTTAGCAGACGCCCTTATCCAGAGCGACTTACAATTGTCACAGTCTTTCAATCTAAGCAATTATGGGTTAAGGGCCTTGCTCAAAGGCCCAACAGTGGCAGCTTGGCAGAGGTGGGGCTTGAACCCTGGACCTTCTGGTCCATAGTCCAGTACTTTAACCGCTAGGCTACCACAGTCCACAGTGCTTCTTTGTTTGCTTCTTTAGTTTCAAACTGAAGCCAAGGTCTCCAAATGTAGCCAAAAGCCATACAAGATCCTACCAGTAACATCCAGTGAGTAAAATTGGTACGTTAACCATCTCAAAGTAAGTAAATATACGAGTATTCTTTGCTCTCATACACATCTATATAAATCTCATGCTTGTGCATAATGATACCAAACTACAATCACTGAGCATTTTATTAGGAACACTCTTACACATTCATTCAATTATCTAATCAGTGCAATGCATAAATCATGCAGATAATGAGTTTTGGCTGTGGCATGATCGTTGTGGCAGACGGGCTATTTTGAGTATTTCTGTAACTATTGGATCTTCACTCACACCAGTCTCTAGTTTACTCTGAATAGGAAAGCAAGTCCCCTAGAAGCAAACCTTCGACTAACGAACTTTCAAAGATGCGAACGTTCATGTGCAATATATTGAAAATTATTTAAATAAGTGCTAAATTAAAAACTGTGCTGGAATTTCAAGTTCTGGTGCTTAACAAAGGTGAGCAGAACGTTGTTGTTTACTCGGTCATATTTGGCCTTTATCAAGAAGTGGTCGTGTTACCGACTGTCCTGCTTAGGCAGGAAGCGGGAGATGTACAATAAGCCAGAAGAGAGCAGAGCTTTATTAAGAAACTGAAAAACTGAGTGCAATAACAAAACCTAGCTGGGCATACAGAGTTCACACACAGTCCAAAACAGCACACAGGAATGGCATGATACGAGCACGAGGAAGCAAGAAACCATAACCAAACCACACAGAAGCTAAAATGTACTCAATTCACACCAAACAAAGGAAATGCAAGGTTTAAATAACCGAACTAATGAGAGAAACAAACAGCTGAAGTAAATAAGGAAGTCAGAAGATAAATAAAGGTTTGCGTTGTCTCACCATTTTGCAAATACTTCAGCTTTTCACTAAGGTCTTCCCGATTAACAGAAATCAGCCCCATGACGACGTCACTGTGCCCTGAAAATGTAGAAAATATTTTCAGTAACATGTACTCTTATAATAAGGCAAACAGTGAAGATGTTCTTTGTCAATAACACGCATTTTTACCGTTCATGTATTTAGTGGCGGAGTACATGCAAATGTCAGCTCCAAGGGCCAGGGGGCGCTGTAGAGAGACAGATGTATGGATGGATGGATTTATATTAACAAAATATGCAAAAGTAAAATTGCATATGCAGTTCCCTCTAAATGTTCTGGTCACACCGTGGTCTAACACACTATACCGAATTCAAGTCCCAATAGTGCATTTTGGTCTGAACAGGGAGAGAAAGCCAGTCAGAGGATCATCCCCAGCACTCAAATAGCAACCACTACCATCTCTGTGATGGACTTGAGCAGGGTTTTCCAAACTTTTTTTCAAAAGGGGCCAGACTGAAAGGAAATCAAAACATCTAAGAGCTGATCTGTCTTTCCAAAATATTATTCATAAATTATTTAATACATTGCATTCAAAATACATTTTTTTAAAAGTACAGAACAATTATTTATCTACTGAATTTTATTTTAGCACAATACCTGCAGTGGGATATCATATGAGTGAAAAAATACCAACTCACTGCACATCATTTAGGCTGCAGCATGATGCAAGAACACTGTTGGAGCTTTAAAACATGTTCTAATGCATAGCAACTGAGTAATAAAATGCAAGATTGCATCATGTAGACTGATGCAAGAACATGATGCAATCTTGCATTTTATTACTCAGTTGCTATGCATTACCAGACCTGTGGAGCTCATTAACAAAGCAAGTCTTAGATTTCTTAAGTCAAATAACCAACTAAATACAAAAATAAATACGATTCTTGTTGAAGTCATTTACATACTGCTGCCACCTTCAGGTGAAAGAAAAAATTGTAACGTGCAATTTTTTGCATTTACATTTGGTTATTTAGCAGACGCTCTTCTCTACAGCATCTTACAACTGATACAATCTTTCAATCCAAGCAATTGTGGGTTAAGGACCATTATATCAAGGACCCAGCAGTGGCAGCTTGGTGGAGGTGGGATTTGAACCCTGGACCTTCTGATCCCAGTCACCTATTAAATTTACCCACTACACTGACTATAATGCATCGTTCCTACTCAAAATTTGAGTTTAAACTGTGCATTCAGTCTTTTATAGTGTAACAAAACGGCAAGCTGAGTAAGAATGAATAAAATTGAGTAATAGAAAAGTCGGCCATACCTGGAAGTATGCTGACATGAAAGTGTTGTCCACAGCCACAATAATGTCTTTGCTGTATTCGTGGGCGATCTCCGAACAAGCTTTGATATCCACAACTTTCATTGTCGGGTTTGTGGGAGTTTCAAGCCACAGCAGCTACAATTACAACAGTGAAAGCCAAGGTTTAGTTTATATGCAATTATTTGGTGGACAATGAATAGTCTTTTACATAAAATTTCACATGCATACACTCATATGTTCTCCGCATACTAGTGCTTTAATGGACATGAAAATAGCTGATGGTGATGATTAGCGGAACACAGAATAACACTAACCACATTATACCATGTCACACCTTCAAAAAACAGCTCTTATTTTTGGTTAGAAGATCTAGTTTTCAGCTTTGTTGTCTGGTTAGACTTGTTGACTTGAAAACGTACAGTTGTGTCCACTCATTAAAACTAGTCATGCGTCCATGATGTGGTTTGAAATTGTACGTTATGCAATCTGGACATCGCCAAACACCACATAAAATACCTTGCTTAGCAATGCCATATGGGATACTCTAGTTTACCGAGTACTGACTAAACAGTCAAAACGCTGTAGTGTTTCCCAGAGTTTTTGCAGAAGATCCTTTATTATCCACATTGACTGCCACATACTGATATTCTTTTTCTTTTTTAAGATGGGTAAAATATTCTCACTGTACAGCTGTGTGCAGAGCACTGTACGAGGCTGTGCATCCAACTACTGCATTTAACTCAGGTGGCAGCTTTGCAAAGTACTTCTTTGGCGTGCTGAGTTGCAAAGATGCAGTTCTTCTTACTCCACTTGGTAGTCCCCCTGCAGTGTGTCAGCTTACCACCACAAATAGAAACTAATCCACAACTGTACCATGACCCACACGGCTGTCATCCTGCAGAGCGTAGGTCTGGCACATGTCATTTAGTGGAGTGGTACCACCTGCTCATCATCTCTATATTTACAAAAAGCACAGCGCTAGCCAAATGTTGTTAAACTGCTCACGCTTATGACGCATGCGTCTAATACAATTGCTGTTTATTAATACACTCAGCAAATTACCTCTTGTAAGGTATCATATGGGTTAAGCAAGTTCATTACCTTAATAAAAATGATGGTAATTTTATCATGTATGTGAACAGATGTCTGAGCAGAGGTTATGCAACATATACCTGTAATATTCTGGAAAATTCTGCTTTCAAATGTGATGAACAGCAAGTGCCTACGCTGTCACTGATACCCAAACCACGATTTAAAGGAAGGCATTCAGAACCAACAAAGTTTCATCTTATGTCCTATATGCCTGCATCATCAGGCTATGTTCACACAGCAGGCAAAGAGGCCCAGATCCGATCCTCTCACCAAATCAGATTTTTTTTTATTTTTAAGGGCTGTTCACCCTGTCCTTGTAATGTGACCTGTATCAGACATATGTCTGAACGGTTCAAGAGCATCGCTTCAAGTGATTCTCTCGTCCAGAGGTAAACAGGAACGGCACTTCTTTAATGAGAACTTAAAAAGAGCACGTTGGTCTGCCACGACCACTTCTTTGGTTTGCATCTTCAGGATCTTTAAAACTTTGCTTTTAAGTTTTTTTCCTTTCACGTTGCAGCTATGTCCTCCTGTGGCAGCGTTCAGACTTTAAGGTATTTCCTAAAACACCACCGAAATCCACCCTCAGTGCTCTCATTTCCATTCTCCTTAGCGCACAATTATGGCAAATGACGAGTTGGAATGACATAAAAGTCGCTTGAATTCCAATCTCAGCGTCCTCATTCAGGTCGCATAGCCATATATTGGATGTGTATCCGATCTAGGACCATATATGAAAGTGGCTCAGGTCGGATTTGCGTTTCCACACAGCTCTGAAAAAATCAGATATGGGTAACACATTAAGGCAAAAAATAAAAATACAAAAAAAAAAAAAAAAAAAAAAAATAGAAGATCTGGGCCACTTCAAGGTGGTACGGTGAATGTACCCCATGTTATACATCACAGGTTAAGGATCCAGAATCATACTTCAAACAGTGCTAGTAAGTTAAGTCTTCAAATCAAATACAGTTCCACCACATTCCAATTTCGACTTTAACTCCCATCTGTTTCACACTCTGAAAAGATTATAGTAATTATGTGCCAATGTGGCATTGTGACTCACTCTTGTGCACTCACACACAATATAGCACAGAGTACATTTTGGATTCCTGGATTTTGTTTTGTGTTGTGCATCTGTCAGTCCTGTTATGTTAGTTATTATCACGCTATAATAAGAAAAAAATCCCCATCCATACAGTATGTAAGAAGATGAATTATGGCACTGTAATTAAAGGATAAGAAGGTTTCTTTTTTACAGTAATGCAGCAAAAGAACCTGTTGTGCAGGTCAAAATATTACCTTTGTGTTAGGTTTAAGAGCTGCCTTCAGCAGTTCCAGTTTCGTGCAATCAACGAAGGAGACGTCATAACCAACCTCTCCGGCTATTCTTTTAAAATAGCGATTGGTTCCTGGAGAGTATAAAACAGACCAAAGTCATTATTTATCATTTCTGTCGTGTTAAATAAATCTGGACAGTGTGTCGCAGCTGCTCACCTCCATAAACATCATCCATGCTCACAATTCCATCTCCACCTTTCAGCATGTGCACAATGGTCACGGTAGCAGCCAGGCCAGAGGCAACAGCAAAACCTGCCACATTAATCCAGAACGAATGCATTACGTGTGTGGAGCATATTTTGTTTAGAAATACTGGAAATGTTTCACTTTTGAAATGGACACACGACTTCACCAAATCCGACCATATTACATGTTTTGTTGTTTTATTTCTTATGTGAAAAGAAGTTAACGCAGCCTCTAAATGTGACATTCTGAACAAATATTAATAGACCATTAATGTGTAACTGCTGAATAGAACATGTCAGGGGGGAAGAGGAAACAAAATTTGGATACGCTGTAAGGTAATATGTTGGCATCAAAGTACAATGTGCCATATCTTCTACAGATGTCAAAACAGGCTGGACAAATCCTTCTTTCCAGATCAGTGAGTTGTTGTGTAAGGTTTCTTGTTAACAGTAAAACTTGTTAATAGTTCACATTTAGTTCAACAGGGCAATAGTCCAACATTTTGTGAAAAGCACTCAGTGACAAAGAAAAAATAAAGCAGCCAGATAGAAATGTCAGATTGCTTCAAAACTTGGCATGCAGTTGTGTGTCAGGCGGGTATGTAAATGATTACAAGTGTGATCTGTTTAGACACTGGGTCTTGCCACAAGAGGGCATAAAAGTGCTTCCCCCACTGTCGATAAAAAGGCTCTCAGAGGCTACTGTTGGGTAGTGCACCTCTTGCTGATAGATCACTGATTGCTAGACATGCCTCTACGATACACAGACATTTTGCCCAGCTGACAGACTTTGAGAGGGGGCACATCATTTGACTGAGGGAAGCAGGACAGCCATTTCGATGAATTGCCCATCAAATAGGCTATTCTGACCTAGCTGTTAGGAGCAGTGGTAACAAAGCAAACAGGCTCTGGACGGCCCAGACTGACCATCAGTAGAAAGGATCATTTGATCTGCCGACAGGCACAAGCAGTCTCTACTCAGACCACACCTGTAATCATTTACAGATCTGCCTGCACCATAACTACATGCCAAGTTCTGCAGCAATCCAACATTCCTATCTGGGTGCTTTTTTTTATAGTTGAGTTTGTTCCCTGTGCCAGCTTCATTATCATTTAGAAAAGAAGTGCAGCAGTAGTCCATCAAAACATGAACTTCTTAAACAAATGTCATCTGCAAATCTGTTACTCCAGAATTTATTTATTCAACTGACTTACAGTGCTTAGCTCCATCCAAAGCAGCGACTGCCTTCTCCAGACAGTTGCGTGTGGGATTCCCACTGCGACTGTACTCATAACCCTAAAACCAAAAGCAAATTATGATCAATACAATGTCATTTACTTCACTGAAACTGAAGACAGCACTTGCATCAGACAGTCGACACGGTGCAAGTCCTGATGTATAAAAAAATGGAATAAATGTTGCTTGGTATTCCACTGTAGACCTGAAAATCCTCACTTTTCTCCAAATTCTAGCTGTAATATTGTGCAAAAGTACTGATGATGATTTGATTTCTTCTGAAAATGTTAATCAGAAACTGTATGCATAACAAATATTGTTTTTTTAATTATTGATTATTTTTAAAGCTTCTTAATTTTACGTGTGCCTAATACATTTGCCCACTGTATGACAGTTATGCTTTGCAAACCCTTTAGAATTTTCTACATTTCTGCATAAATGTTGCCTAAAACATCATCGGATTGTCACACAAGTCCTAAAAGTAAATACCCAATTAAATAAATAAGACAAAAATATGATACTTTGGTAATTTATTTATTGAGAAAAATGATGCAATATTGCATAACCGTGAGAAACAAAGCATGTCAACCTCAAGGATTAGCAGTTCTTTCTGAAGGTGAAATTGGTCAAGAGTTTTAGTCTATGGGGTGAAAATCAAGTGTGAGTGGGCACCCTGTTTTAATTAAAAACTTCACAAACACATGGGTAAGGCAGTGTTTCATAATACAAACAAAATATATTTATGATTACCTCAGTTAATGCTCATTGGGCTGAAAAAGGTTACAGAACATCTCTAAGTAGTTTAGACTTCAGGAATACAGTCAGAAAAAATAAACTGTGTACAAATGGAAGAATCACTCCAGAGGAATTGTCCATGTGGTCACAATGGAACCCATGACAACTTCTAAGTAACTAAAGGCTTATCTCACATTGGCTAAAGATAATGTTCATGAGTCCAACATCAGGAGACACTGACCAGCAATTGTATGCATGTCAGAGATGAAAGGGCAAAGTTAAAAAGAACATTTCTGCAGGTCTGCAATTTGAAAAAAGGTCACATGGACAAGTCAGAGGTCCATTGAGAACCGTTTTGTGGATGGATGAGCTTAAAACAAAACTTTTGGGTTTAAATGAGAAGCATTATGACTGGAGAAAGGAAAACACTGCATTCCAGCATAAGAACCTTATCAAATCAGGAAAAATGGTGGCGGTAGTATCATGATTTGGGACCGTTTTGCTGCATCTGGGCCAGGATGGCTGCCATCATTGATGGAACAATTAATTCTGAATTATACCAGCAAATTCTAAAGGAAATGTCAGGACTTCTGCCAAAGACTGGTTAAAGAATAAAGTTATTGTTGGAAAGTCCTGACCTTAGTCCAATAGAATGATGTGGAAGTACCTGAAGTGAACAGTTCAAATGAGGAAACCCACCAACATGCCAGAGCTGAAGCTGTTCTGTACATAGGAATCTGTTAAAATGCCTCCAAGTCAACGTGCGGGACTGATCGAAAGGAATCGTTTAGTTACAATCTCTAAATCTCAGCCACATTCTGCTAACAAAATCTATAAAGACACCATTTGATTTAAAACTTAGCTGGCTTGCACATACCCCTGAACTTGACTCCACGGATTAAAGGGACACGGCTTCAACAATATTTAGGTAACTGGTAACATCCACGTGATGCAAGGACCTAATGCTTCCCAGCAGAAAATATCCCAGAGTATCACAAAAAGTTATTCACTTCTCTAATCTGTCAGTGGTTACAATGTTATGGCAGATTGGTGTATATCCCCAAGCAAACTACATTTAAATGTACAGTAGAAATGTACTTTGAAAATAAAAACTTTGAACAAATATTACACTTGAGCTGATGCAGCCTACATGCAACTATGTAACAATTTATTTTCTCATAGCTGTCCAAAAATGCGAGAGACTCTTTACCCAAACACCCATTCAGAGTGAAACATTGTCTAAAACATAATGACGGCTTTTGTGCTTGACCATAGTAAAACTGACAAAACACATGAGCGCCGAGTCACAGCCAAGCTCTAAACAAGGCCTGAACTGGCAAATGTCCAAAATGTGTTTTTATTATTACACCACTTTTTGCTGTCTTTTCAAATATTACCTAATATTTTAACTTATCTAAATTTGGCACTATGACACAGCAACTATGTGACTATACTAAGCTTGTGTGTCTACGAATTGTAAAATAGAGAAGAAACTTTGGTGCACAACTTATGTAACATATGAAACTAGCGCCATTGGTACATAGGTACATGGGTACAGGCCTTTTGGTTTCCCCCCCCGAGGTCATGTTCCTCGAGAACAGAGGCCTAAAGGGTTCAATTTTGATGCAAGATAAATGTAAACAGGTTCTAGTATAATCTAATATATCAAAGTGTCTAATTAATGAGAGAAATGTTTTTATTAATATACTTTCTGTAAGAGTCTGTATACTTTTATTCATTAATACGTAAAGTCCTGGGATCAAAAGGAAACATGTTACACAGACAGAAGTTGGTGGGCAAAGCTTAATAACAGTGTCTAGACTAAATTACCACACACAAAACGTAGGAGTCTGCGGTCTATTGCTGTGATTCACGCAAGCAAGAATTTGACCCCTGTCATTTTTTAGAGTGAAAAATAAAATTAAGCTAAATACACAATCAGCAGAACATTCAGACAATCCAGCTCAGATTGTATAACTTACAATTATAACACAAGAAAACTACTTTAGTTTCTTGTAAATAGCAGCTGTCTGTCTATGTAATGTTTATATATGTAAACACAGATTAGTCAAAAAGCTTGACAAACCAACACCCCCTCTGCCCCTCCATTTTTCAGTCCCTTGTGTACATGACCATGAACCCCCATGATCGTCTGTCATGGGTTTTTCTTCAAACTGGAGCAAACTGAGCTAATGAACTGATTCAAATCAGAGTTACCATTACTATTTAATAAGACGTAAAAATAAGAGTCGAGTGCTAGGTTTTCCCCTCAGATCAAAGAGCTTTTAAGAGATTTTTGACAACTGTTAAAAACAATTAAAAAAATCCACAGCCTGCAAGCGTCTGATATTGTTTTCACTGCAATCTGATTTCCCAGTCTTGAAATAAAATCTGAGGTTTCGATCACACTAATGTGAATGACTGGACCTAATAAAATGATACGTGTGTATGCGTGCCCTAGCATGAACCCAATTAGTCTTACCACACTTTCCATGCACATTAAAAATAGCTACATATAGTTTGTTTCCGCACGCATAGCTAAGCTCAATATTACACGTAAAATGTCTATATGTAGGTTGAGCATATATGCCTTTTAGACCAACTAAATAATACTAAACATGGACCCATCAAGAACAAACAGGAGACTAATTAATGTTGTGTAAACAGACGTGCACATACCTTATGTCAAAAAAGGCACATGGTAACGCGCATGCGTGTGTGTGTATACTTACAGAGTGTTTTCCCGGTCCGTGCTGTTTAAATGTAGTGGACAATGAAATTGGCGGCACCACCGCCATGGATGACCATTGTTCTGGCTCCTGACCCTCATGAATGGCGTTGTAGCGAATGATTTGAACCCGGTAAAAACCCCATCGAGTGGCCGTTACACTTAGAATCCATGGCTGAGATGAAAGTCCCTGAGCGGCCTCTACACCGGGTTAAACCTACACAGCAAGTAACCGCCTATTTGTCCTCCAACGTGACGTATCCACATCGTAACCTGCGCTGTGGCCAATCAGAACTACCATACTGACACCCCTTGACGTTTAGTGGACAGCGGACACCGGATAAAGGCGGGTTCAAAGCACGTGTCCAATATTAGTCGGGCCTCGTCATAAACGTGTCCTGCAGACATGCGGTTAGAGCTCACTCCTGAGTGATATCGTTATTTACTATAGAGATCATCAGCATTTACCTATGCTGTGGCTTTCAGTGACAGGAGCAAGGCTATAAAACTCCACGCAAGCGAGGTCCTAGGGGCTATATAGCAAGCACATTGCCGTTCCATTTTCTTTTATATATAAAAGCCTATTTCCGTCTGAACATTATCTCATAAGTTTAAGAAATTAAAGTTGCAACATCTAGAATCATCATCTCATCCATTTTCTCTTTTCACTCACAGCACCTATCTAATTCGTCTACCTGTTTGACCATTTCTGTTTTTTTGTGATGTGTAATGTGGAAGAACATTTTAATAAATTTGAAAAGAATAAAATACAAATAGCATTTTTACCATGTGAAACCCTACTTTTGAGTTTCCTGGCATCACAAACACAACAGCACACCTAACAGATTCAAACGTTTGCACATGTACAGGGGATAGTGTGTATTTGAGAACAAATTCACAGCATTTAGCGGACGCCCTTATCCAGAGCGACTTACAATTGATGCAATCTTACAATAAAAGCAATTGTTGGTTAAGACGCTTGCTCATGGAGTACCTGGAGTAAACCCACACGGACATGGAGAGGACATGCAGACTCCACACAGAAAGGAACCAGGCCACTCCACCCTGGGATTGAACCCAAGCCCTTCTTGCTGTGAGGCGGCGATGCTACCCACTGAGCTACCATGCCACCCATTATTAGAAAGTACACATAGAAAGTGTTAAAAGTAAACAATTAAAAACAGAATATTTTCTTCAATTTTATTTGACCAGTTCATAACACTGATAGTCTGTACCAGAGTTTGAATTTGTCTTCACATTCTCTTTTAGTACAAATATGATAGATCATAATTATCAGAACTTCTTTCCCGCTGATGCAGATCTACCACTGACATAAATGGTCTAATTAATCACCAGAATATGTTTCATACATTTTGAGAGAAACACTAAAATAACACTGCGAAAATAGGTTGATGTTCCAGGCACTTTATGGGTAAGATAATCCTGTTAGCTTTTACAGCTTGCCAGTTGACATTACTGACTAAACATGCAACAAATTCAAACAAAACAAGCAGTTGCTTTCAGCAGGTAGGCTTTGACTGCTTCTCAGACTTCATTGACAGATTTGACCGTGTATACATCATTGCGTCTCTGCATTGTGATTGGGATCTGCTGACGGACATCAGACAAGTACTGCAGGTCTAGAAGAAGCAGAAAAGGAAGTGAAAATATTAGTAAGGCAAATGTTTGTAAAAGAACATTTAAGTTTTCTGTTGGCTATATATGCCATAAGAGTAAACAGCAGGCATTTGCTGATAATCCATTCTGATGAACAGTGAGGCCTGTCTGTAAAATCTCTGCTGAAGCCCCATGAAGCCTGTCTGTGGTGCCATCATGTCTCTCGTATCCAATACAAAACTAGCAGCAACTGGACACACACCATTTTAAAGCATCATTAAAATAGGGGAAAAGTGGTCTAATAAGCTGGGCTAACATCGCAGAACCCAGGTCTGAGTATTGCCATGCCCTTCGGCCATTTAGGCATGACTAAACTTTCCAGGGTGTGCCAGGTGGTCACAGATGTTGCTAGTTGGTTGTTCTGGTACATCAGGTGGTCGCAAAGATATCTTAGAAGGTTGCCCAGAAAAAGAGTCTTACCAATATCAGCATACACTATGGCTTCTTCAGACCCTGCTTTTGTGATCACTTCACCCCTATGAGATCCAGGAACACAGTCAGTGTTAGAATTCATGCCATCCCACACAGCTGAAGATCACCAGTGTCTGCTTTAGATTTACATTTTCTTAACTGCATAGCAAATGATGTTCTACGCCATTTATTTTAAAAAATAATGTGAATTGACATGATTTATGTAACAAATGTGAATTCAAAATGCTTTTAACAAATATTTTATGCACTTAAATAAAAATAATGATGTTCATATTAAAATAAGAATTTAAGCACTAATCCAATAACAATATGATGGGTCACAATATGCATGTTAAAATGTGGGCAGATGTACAGAGCACTGACCAGGGGTTGACGACAGAGCTGTGACCCCAGGCCACATAGCTGGCACTCTCATCTCTTGCTGGTGAAGCAGTGGCTACATACACCTGGTTATCCACTGCCCTACACAAAGGAAAAACAAGCAGTTGGAGGTTTTTTTTTATATCATCTGAGGGCAATATTACAATCAGAACATGGAGGGGGCATGGTTATAATAACATTGAATGCGAAGACAAACTCTTGTTGCTTCGAAAGCTAGCAGCAACATGTGAGCTTGCTGTTACAGCTGCACTTTCCTCTTTACTTAGCAGTTTTCTCATCCATTTTAGGGACAGCTGACCTGCTAACTTTCAAAGCAATGAGTGTTTGTCGCCGCATTCAAAGTTATTATAAACATGCCCCCTCCATGATCTGATTGGTCGCCTCACAGAACAGTAATAGTGCCCACAGAAGATATTTCTATAAATAAAACTGCAACGAGCAAAAAAAATAAACACAGATATTAGTTTCCACTGACCTCCTGTGCATAATAATAACAACATGAGGGGCTGCAGTGGTGCAACCTTTGAGATATTGAACTGTTGACCAGAAATTCCAAGGTTCAGATACCACCTCTGCCATTGTTGGGTCCTTGATCAAGGCAATTTACCCACAATGGCTTGGACTGAAAGACTGTATCAGTTGTAAGGTGCTCTGGATAAGAGTGTCTGCTAAATGACTAAATGTAATGCAAGGTAGCAAATTTCAGTGCTGTCAGTTACATGTACTTTAGTTTCCCACAATCGTGCATAAACAAGACATAAAACAGCTACATGGCAACATTTATTTTTGATTTCAGGAGTTGATATCAGACAAAGCAAAGCACCATTTTTCCATGTGGATATGTAAAGAACATGCAAACTCCACCACCATGTCACCAGGTGAAAAAATACATTTAAATGTTTAGGTATTAAAATATCTGAAGCAGATAATGAAATATGACACTACTGAGGAAAGAGCACCTGAGGAATACTTACATTTAGGCTTTTGGCAAAAGTTTCAATCAAGCGGCAGAAAAGTTGGACTCAGTGTAGGGTTGTAAATCCTTTAGTTTCAGTACACACTGCTGTTATTAGCTCTGTTCACTTACATCATAAAAAACATCTCTCAAACAGTTTGCACAGTAGCTTTCCTTTGTTTGATCAAGAGATTGAATCTGGCAGACCCGGAGTGTCAAATTTGACAGCAATGTCCTTGCAACTTCAATCAATATTGATGTAACTACCACTGAGCTACTTGTGTAGCTATCCTTCCTGATTGTGTTGTAGCAGTGCAAGCACTACATTCATTGTCAATGATCGAAAGAATCAGATCAGATACTACTTGTATTTATGGACAAATAGAACCACCTCCATCCATAAAGCAAGCTTGCATTTACGATGAATGTATTATTTAGTTAAAGGGTCTCTCAAGCACACAAAGTGTTCATTGCCCTTATACACAGTTTCTACAAGAGTCTAATAAAAACTCACCTCTGTTTTACTCATTTTTTTTAACAAACTAAACCTGCGTTCACAAGCCTGCATTCTGTCATCAGGTCCAATTTTCATAGTGTTACTCAGACCACATCACAGGGCAATAATAATAATATTTTTAAAGAATTTAATTGTAAATTATGGTGGAAAATAAGTATTTGGTCAATAACAAAAGGTCAACTCAATACTTTGTAACATAAACTTTGTTGGCAATGACAGAGGTCAAATGTTTCCTGTAAGTCTTCACCAGGTTGGTACACACTGTAGCTGACCGGGTAAGTCTGTGGCGTGCCAGGTTGGTACACACGGTAGCTGGTATTTTTTTGGCCATTCCTCCATGCAGATCTTCCTCTAGAGCAGTGATGGTGTTTTGGGAGCAACACGGACTTTCAACTACCTCCACAAATTTTCTATGGGGGTGAGGTCTGGAGACTGGCTAGGTACTCCAGGACCGTTTGAAATGCTTTTTTTTTTACGGAGCCACTCCCTTTGTTGCCCCGAGTGGTGTGTTTGGGATCGTTGTCATGCCTAGTTGTAGATTCACTCTTCCCCCTGGTGCAGTCTACAATTTTCTTCCTGGTGTTCTTCAACAGCTCCTTTGGTCTGGCCATGGTTGAGTTTGGAGTCTGACTGTTTGAGGCTGTGGACAGGTGTCTTTTATACAGATAACGAGGTCCAACAGGTTCCATTAATACAGGTAAACAAGTGGAGGACAGAAGGGAAGTTACAGGTCTGTGAGAGCCAGAAATCTTGCTTTGTTTGTGGGTGAACAATAGTTAACTTCCACCCATGATTTACAATTAAATTCATTAAATTCTTTAAAAATCCTGGATTTTTTTTTTCTCATTTTGTCTCTCATAGTTGAAAGTGGTACCTTATGATGAAAAAAAAAATTACAGACCTCTCTCCATCTTTCTAAGTAGGAGTATAACTTGCACAATCAGTGGCGTGACTAAATACTTTTTGCCACATTTGTATACTATGTATTTACATATATACATATATGTCCTTTATATGCTGAGTTTTAATATTCTCTATTTTATAATAAACTCTGCATAACATTTACATTCTCTTTTTATTATAGTGTAATATATGATATTTTATTATTTATATTTGCCTTAAATATGTTTTCTCTCGTAATTAAAAAAAAAAGATTACATGTATTAAGCTATTACTATAAACGTATTAATTAGGTACTCGAGGTGGGATCCTTTTTTGAGTTTTGTTGGCCCTCCCAAGGGTTCTTCCTTAACATTTAGGTAGTTTTTTCCTGGCCACTGTCTCCCTAGACTCGCTGGGCGGTCATTATTGGGGGGGGGTGGGGGGGGGGGTGGGGGGCTGGGGTTGGTGGCCTAGCGAATTGTAAGCTGCTTGCGACAACGCTCCATTGTAAAAGTGTTTTATAAATATATTTGGACTTGACTGGTCAGGGGTTGAGCTAGCTATCAGTCACTGTTGTATAATCACTCACTCTGAATAATATACTGCCTATGTCAAAGCACTAGCTTTAGTGACCTGTCAACCAGCTTAGTATTTGATGTGTTCTTTATATTATTTTACTGGCCTGCTCTGAAGTAACAAAACATCACTCACACTCTCAGTTGACTACTATGCTAACTTTTGAACTGTGGAAACGGGCACTGGGATAAGATATACTGTAATACAGGAGAATGAGAAAATATAATTACTAGGACTCTCAGATATGAAAATATTTAATTGCATGTAATGAGACACGGGGTGGTTTTTCCTAGTTTGGCCCTAAAGAAATAGCTTTTTTTCATTACAAAGCACAACAGCCATAACCAATGAGCAATTAACAGAATGCATTTATAGTGCCGCCTATATAGTATGCCAACAATGCAGGGAACAGTAAATAGGGAAGCATTTCAGAGGCATCCCATTAATCAGGGGCGTAATCAGGTATGTGCCCAGTAACAATGTCACTGTGTCCCACTGAAACTAAGGGGGTAAAAGGCACTTTATCCTGGATTGCTGAGCAGAAATCCACTACCAGGCACTACATTCCCATAATGCCCCAGCATCTTTCCAAAAGCTTGAACACTTGAGCCAGTTACTTTCATTTTTTCTCAATGAATAATGGACATCCGCAAATATTTAAAAGAAAGTTAACCACACTGCAGACAAGATAATGTTAGCTCATGACTATATGCGATGGGACCTCGGTTTCTCGTCATTAATTCGTTCTAGATGGCTTGTCGGGAACCGAAAACGACCAGTATTGAGCAAATGTTTCCCATAAGGCATAATGTAAATTGAATTAACCCGTTCCAGACCCCCAGAAAATCCACACTGTATTAAGCATTATATGCATGAATGGAGTTGTTGTCAAAATGCATCGAGAGCCAAATTCAGCGAATTCCGGGGTACAAAACTTTTGTTGTTCTTGATTTCTCATCCCTGGCAGAATAACATCTACATTTGTTAAATCACTTAAACTATTTAGTGTTTAACAGGCAAATTTTTTATGCACAGGTGTGCTCCTACAACTGATTGGCAAGCGTAGGGGCACAGATGTGTGTGTCCCAGTACAATAAGTAATCTAGAAACAGCCCTGGCATAAATACAGGTCCTACACAGGGCCAATTTTTAATGTCATTGTTAAATAGAGAAAATTTAACAGTGGCATTAAACATGTTATCAAGGTTGAAATATTATTGCGTTAATGAATTATTAACTTATTAACTTTCATAGCCATAAATATTACTGTGGTAGCCTAGCGGGTAAGGTACCGGACTATGGATCAGAAGGTCCAGTGTTCAAATCCCACCTCTGCCAAGCTGCCACTGTTGGGTCCTTGAGCAAGAGATTGTAGGATTGTATCAATTGTAAGTCGCTCTGGATAAGGGCGCCTGCTAAATGCTGTAAATGTAAATGTATTACACATGAAAATGATTGACTCTGAGCAATGGTACGAGGGAAGAAGAGTATGAACTATCCTTGTAAAATGGGTAATCCATTCATTACGATCAGTAGTTGTAGTTTAGAAAGGCTAAGTTTTCTGTAACGGATGGTTTTACAGGGTGTTCCATGAGTTTGGGGGAGGTTGATTTATTAAACTGCATCTAATCTATTTGTGTGTACTGATGCGTGAACTAAAATGAAATATGTGCCTTTTCAGCTCCTGTCTATGCATGTGTGATTTTAGAACTACTGAACTTAGAGACTACTTCTATTGAAACATGTTGTCTGTGCTGATACATTGTAAGAGCCCAAAGCACAGAACATAAAGTTGCTGTTTTTCAAGGTTACTTTAAGGGCATAAATGATCAATATCACATTCTACATAGTACTGTAGATGCATGTAGACTCAACCAGTTCTCTTGCCTGCTCTTCCATTGCACAATAAATGTGTCATTTTCCAATGTGCAGTACAGTTTTTGTTTAGATAGGATATCAGGGTCGCACACAGTACTGAACGCGAATGATGAGTTGGAAATCAAAAGCAAAGGTACTGACCGTGCCCTCTGGAGCAGCTCCCAGTGAGCCGGCCCTGTGGTCATATTGAAGGCACCAGGATATATCAATAGCTGACAGCCTATACAGAGCAAAGTAGGAAGGACTATTGTAAATATAGACATTAGTTGTTTGAATTCATTTGTATACGTGTTTTTTTTATATATAAAACACCTGTCAGGCATTTTGATGAGCTACATCTTTTGGAAAATTGCAAATATATTCATAATCTCACAATACACTGTCTAACATAGTGAAAAGTCAAAGACAAAATGCTTTCAACTTTGTTGATAAACTTATGTACTCAAACAGTGATTAGATTTGAAAGTCCATCAATTAATCAACAAACCTCCTTCCACAATAATGTTGGCATTATACCCTCCAGGAGTGTGGCAAGCATTGTACGTTTTGGCGAAAACATACGTTTCAGAATTTGTTCACATGAAGTTCAGACTTTGGACCTGCTCTCTGGCCTGCTCATAAACATTGAAATGTTGCAAAACTTTACCAGCCATATTACCTTTCCTGGCGTAGATCTGTGCAAGCTCTGCAAATCGCATGTCATAGCAGATCCCTACTCCTACTTTACAGTGTGCTGTGGAAGAAATGTAAGCTCATGAAATGTGACTACAGGCCATATACACAAAGAAGCCATCACTACAGCTCAGCTCCAGCGCACACTCACGAGTTTCAAACATGGACAAGCTGCTCCCTGGACTTAGTGTCTCTGACTCTTGGAAACGGATTTTCCCTGGAACATCAATGTCAAAAAGATGTATCTGTGTGGAGAAGTCAGAGTACGTACTGTAAAGCACAATGCTGTTAATCCTTTAGCATAGTGCTGTATTAAAAAAGATTAAATCCTTCATTTGTTACACATTTACACAATCGCGTGAGAGTTTTGTCTCGAAAACAGTTAATTGGTCCTGACGGTACCTTGACAAAGTGCTGAGTCAGCAATTTGTGTACTGAGTAACTTTAAATGACAGTTTTGTAGGTCACACCTTTCTGTGTTTGACTAGCTGTTTTCCATCAGGGCCAAAAACTATGCAGGTGTTATAAAGCTTCCCTCCATCCTCCTCAGGAATGGACCCTAGGAAAATAAAGAAACCTTTTAACAAATTATGCATCTTGTATACAGTCATGTGAAAAACCCTAATGTGACCTCTTTGAATTCTATGTTTGTACATGTCAGGACATAATAAAAAAAAAATCTGGACCTTAGAAGATCTTAAAATTGAGTGGATACAAATATTTACCTAATACATAATATTTAACAGTTTAATAAAGTAAACACCTCAAATGAAAAACGACACATGAGAAATTACACTGTGTCACACCCTTGCTGCTTCCACAGGAATTAAGAGGGTAAGACATTCCGAATTCAAAACCTTAACAGTACGAATTGCAGATTTAGATAAACGCAATGCTATAGATCCATCACCAGTTCTACTAAAACAGCGTCTTGATTTGCAAACTAAATTTAATCTTCTCACCACAACTGAAGCAGAGAAATTATTGCTTCATACACGCAGTAATTATTATGAACATGGTGACAAATCTTCTAGACTTTTGGCCCATCAGCTTAAAAGACAGGCTGCATCACGTCTGATCCCTCAAATAAAAGATGTGACAAGTGGTCAGATGTGCTCAGACCCATTTGGTGATTAATACTAACTTTAGGTTATTTTGATATTCCAATTTGTACCACAGAATATATTGCAGATGTATGCCTGAGTTTTTAGAGGGTTTGACGTTTCCAACTGTTGATTCCGGGGCGGCTAGTGATTTAGATTCACCTTTACATTTAGAAGAAGTCATGGTTGCGATTAAATCCATGCAGACCAATAAAGCACCAGGCCCCGACGGATTCCCTGCTGAATTCTTTAAGACATTTAAAGATAAACTAATCCCTCTTCTTTTAGAAGTTTATAACGAATCCTTATTGTCTGGGGCTTTGCCACCAACCATGACTCAGGCATCTATATCTCTTCTTTTAAAAAAGGACAGAGACCCAACTGCCTGTGCTTCATATAGACCTTTGTCCTTGCTGAATGTTGATGTCAAGATTCTGGCTAAGGTCTTGGCGTTACGTTTAGAAAATATCCTTCCAGGTATAGTCTCAACTGATCAAAATGGATTTATTAAAGAACGTCAGCTTTTTTTCAATGTTCGCACACTTCTAAATGCTATCTCTGTGAATTCTTCCTCTTCTGCTCCAGAAGTTGTTATTTCTTTGGATGCAGAGAAGGCATTTGATCGAGTCGAATGGAACTATTTATTTGCAGTTTTACGAAAATTTGGATTTGGTGACAAATTCGTTTCATGGATCAAATTATTATATTCCTCTCCTAAGGCCAGTGTCTATACTAACGGTGTCCAGTCAGACTATTTCCCCTTGTCACGTGGAACCAGGCAGGGGTGCCCTTTGTCACCCTTGCTGTTTGCCCTTGCCATTGAGCCATTATCAATTGCGCTGAAATCTCTTGTCTCTTTTCAGGGAATCTTTCGTTCAGGTATAGAGTTAAAATTAGCGTTATATGCTGATGACCTGCTATTGTATGTTACCGATCCAGTATGTAGTCTCCCTCCAATTCTGTAACTTTTAAAGAGCTTTGGCTCCTTTTCGAGGTATAAAGTGAATTTACAGAAGAGTCAATGTTACCCAGTTAACTCATTAGCACGGTCACTTAAACAGTCGGTCATTCCCTTTAAGCTGGCTCCAACAGGATTCAAATATTTAGGGATTTATGTCTCCTCCACTGTGCAGTCCCTCTTTGACAATAATTTTGGCCCTTTATTAAGCAAACTCAAACTGGATCTACTGAGATGGAAATCACTTCCCTTGTCCTTGATAGCCAGAATTAACGCTATTAAGATGAATGTCCTGCCCAGGTTTTTGTTTTTGTTTCAGAATCCCTTGATCAATGCATTACTGATTTCATTTGTGATGGTAAGGTGCCTAGAGTGAGGAACACTCTTTTACAGAGATTTAGGACAGATGGTGGATTAGCGCTCCCATATTTCCTGTTTTATTACTTGTCTGCCCATATTCAGAAGATATTGTACTGGATACATATGCCGGGATTGCAATGGTGCAGGCTGGAACTATATTCCTGTTCTCCACATTCTGTTCTCTCGATACTTACTACTCCCTTATCCTACAAACTCTCAAGATGTTCCAAAAACCCATTAGTTCTGTTTACTTTACGTATATGGTTTCAGTTCAGGGGTCATTTCAAATTTAGGTCTTCATCCACAAGAATGCCTATATTAAATAATCACCTGTTCCCTCCTGAATAAGCGACACAGCCTTTAATCTGTGGTTTGATCGGGGCATTAAGTCAGTACGAGATCTGTACAAAGACGGCGTGTTTCGTAGTTTCTCTCAACTATCTGATGAGTTTCACTTGCCACCTTCTCACCTGTTTCGTTATTTTCAGGTGCGACACTTTGTAGCTGCACATTTTGCAAATTATCCGTGTCTTCCCGACGAACAGTCCTGGGAAGAATTTCTGACCGTGAGCTGTCCATGTAAATCTCTTATTTCCAAAATTTACACAATGTTTATGTCCTGGGAGGTAAAATTCTCTATAAAAATTCAGAGAACTTGGGAAGACGAACTAGGGCCTGAATTTTCAGATGGGTGGTGGGAAAAAGCCGTTAATAATGTACGTGTCAGTGCGCCATGTGCCAGACTTCAGCTCATACAATTTAAAGTTCTTTATAGGCTCCATCGGTCCAAATCTCACCTTTCCAAATTTTATCCAGACTCTTTTTTAGATCAATGTGACAGATGCTCTGGCGCTTCGTGCCATCTGAGTCATATGTTCTTTTCTTGCCCCTCACGTACCAAATTCTGGGCTGATTATTTCGACATAATCTCCAAAGTTTTGGGTATTGAGATTTCACCCTGTCCTGCCGTGGCATTATTCGGACTTGCACCTGAATCCTGCTCTCTTACTCGGGTTCAGAAGGAGGTTTTGGCTTTTACCTCCCTATTGGCGAGACGTTGCATTTTAATTTTGTGGAAATCTATTAAACCTCCTGCGATCTCACGTTGGCTTCATGACCTTTTATTCTTTTTGAGATTGGAAAAAATTCGACATACTTTAAAAAGGCAATACTGTACTGTCGAATTTTTATTTAAATGGAATTCTTTTTTTTCTTATTTCAACAACCTGATGCGTGCCGGTCCGGCTGATGACCGTCCTTCGTCCGAGTGTCCTGTTTTTTGTGGTTTTGTGTGTGTTTGGTTGGGTGTTTGTGAGTGCGTTTGTTAGAAGGTTGGGTTAATTTTATAAAGGTTTAAAATTTGGGTAAAATTTGAGTATGTTTTACTATGGGTTGTTAACTTTCTGTGATATACTATTTAATCTATTGGTGAACTGTTTATTTTGTTTGATACTATGTTTTATTTCTATTCCTCAATAAACATAAATAGAAAAAAAAAAAAAAAAAAAAAAAAAAAAAGAGGGTAAGACATTCATGATAGTTGCCAGTCCTCCCAGGTGTGGACTTCCCAGCACATTCACTCCAGGGTCAGACTGTGCAAGGCTCAGAGAAACTGCAAAAACTCAAGAGCTACAGCTCAGACTACAGGCCTCAGTTAGCATGTTAAATGTTCAAGTTCATGACAGTACAATTAGAAAAAGACTGAATTGCTTGTTTGGAAGGGTTACCAGGAGAAAGCATATTCTTTCTAAAAAGAACATTGCAGCAACACTTAAGTTTGTAAAGATGCATCTGAACAAACTGCACAAGTTCTGGAACAAGGCCAAATTAAAGATGTTTGGCCATAATGCACAGGGCTACATTTTGTGAAAACCAAACACAGCATACCAGCAAAAACAACTCATACACAGCACAGTGGTGGGGGTGAGGATTTGGGCGTGGTTTTTCAGCCACAGGACCTAGGCACAAAAAGAAATCAATGACTTCAACTCAAGGTGGTTCTACAAGCTGCTGATTCATGGGGTGCACTTGGCTTTTCACACATGGCTTTTCAATTTTGGTTTAATTTTTCTTAAATAAATAGTCACACCGTGGAATCTGTCGTGTGATGTTTTTTATGTTCTCATATATACCCTTCACATGACTTTACATCCATGATTATCTCTAATGGACTGATTTGAAAGGTAATATACATCATTTATATTGATACAGTGGGGCAAAAAAGTATTTAGTCGGCCACTGATTGTGCAAGTTCTCCTACTTAGAAAGATGAGAGAGGTCTGTAATTTTCATCATAGGTACACTTCAACTATGAGAGACAAAATTAAAAAAGATTCCAGGAAATATCATTGTAGGATTTTTAATTAATTTAATTGTAAATCATGGTGGAAAATAAGTATTTGGTCACCCACAAACAAGCAAGATTTCTGGCTCTCACAGACCTGTAGCTTCTTCTTTAAGAAGCTTTTCTGTCCTCCAATTGTTACCTGTATTAATGGCACCCGTTTGACCTCGTTATCTGTATAAAAGACACCTGTCCACAGCCTCAAACAGTCAGACTCCAAACTCAACCATGGCCAAGACCAAAGAGCTGTCGAAGGACACCAGGAAGAAAATTGTAGACCAGGCTGGGAAGAGTGAATTTACAATAGGCAAGCACGTTGGTGTGAATAAATCAACTGTGGGAGCAATTGTAAGACATACAAGACCATTGATAATCTCCCTCGATCTGGGGCTCCACGCAAGATCTCATCCCGTGGGGTCAAAATGATCATGAGAACGGTGAGCCAAAATCCCAGAACTACACGGAGGGACCTGATGAATGACCTGCAGAGAGCTGGGACCAACGTAACAAGGCTACCATCAGTAACACACTACGCTCAGAGTGACCTCAGCTCCTGCAGCCCCAGGCGTGTCCCCCTGCTTAAGCCAGTACATGTCCAGGCCCGTCTGAAGTTTGTCAGAAAGCATGGATGATCCAGAAGAGGATTGGGACAATATCATGTGGTCAGATGAAACCATAATAGAACTTTTTGGTAAAAAGTCAACTGGAGGAAAAAGGATGCTGAGTCGCATCCCAACAACACCATACCTACTGTGAAGCATGGGGGTGGAAACATCATGCTTTGGGGCTGTTTTTCTGCGGAGGGGACAGGACGACTGATCTGTGTTAAGGGAAGAATGAACGAGGCCATGTATCATGAGATTTTAAGCCAAAATCCCCTTCCATCAGTGAGAGCATTGAAGATGGAACGTGGCTGGGTCTTCCAGCATGACAATGATCCCAAACACACCACTCGGGTAACGAAGGAGTGGCTCCGTAAAAAAGCATTTCAAGGTCGTGGAGTGGCTTAGCCAGTCTCCAGACCTCAACCCCATAGAAAATGTGTGGAGAGAGTTGAAAGTCCGTGTTGATCTAAAACATCACTGCTCTAGAGAAGATGTGCATGGAGGAATGGGCCAAAATTCCAGCTACAGTGTGTGTAAACATGGTGAAAACTTACAAGAAACGTTTGATCTCTGTCATTGCCAACAAAGGTTATGTTACAAAGTGCTGAGTTTAACCAAATTTATTGACCAAATACTTATTTTCCACCATGATCTACAATTAAATTCTTTAATTTAAAATTAAAATCCTACAGTGTGATTTCCTGGATTTTTTTTTCTCATTTTGTCTCTCATAGTTGAAGTGTACCTATGATGAAAATTACAGATCTCTCTCATCTTTCTAAGTAGGAGAACTTGCACAATCAGTGGCTGACTAAATACTTTTTTGCCCCACTTTACATTTATATTTTGAATGTGCATGTATCATCTGTCATTTTTTACTTAAACTTTTGAGCTATGTCTATGTGTTTCATAAATTATTTTGTAGTCTTCCAATGCTTTTTTATTTTCTTCTCCTAGCAAAACAGAAAAGCACTCATCCCATGGTTTGGTGATTGCATCTCCAATCCACAGCATTCCATTGTCAAAAGTCCAAAGGAGATCTCTGGATGCTTTCTGGATGACAAAAATGACATTCTTTTTTCTCTATATGATGCCTATGGCCAGTCATGGGCATCTGTTTAGTAATGTGAATGAAAGGAGTATATTGTGCCTCTTCATTAGATGTTGATTTGCCTAGTGACACCACACAAGCTAGAGTTCTTTTAAAAATCCAGTTGGAGGCTGGATTCACGAAGCTCAGAGGAAACATGCCCTCATAGGCTGGAATCTGTAAGATGATAAGAAACTCAGCTGACAGCATGTAAACTGGGAGAAAATGGGTGCATTGTAAAATACAGATGCTGGTCCTCAACCGAATACGTTTTGGTAAGATGGCCAACAAGTCAGTTCTTTGTGTGCCTGATTTTTCAGTGTGTTTAAATGGACAATCCAATCATGAAAAGTATTTTATATATAAGAGGTATACACTGGAATATTTGGTTTTACAATAACTTTAAGAAACCATTCTACAATTTCTGTTGGATTGTTGAAACTGTGATTACAACTTGCATTTCGACTAAATGGACTTAATCCGAAAATGACATAACTTTTCCACTTATGTGAGTTGGTTGGGGGCCTGGTCTAATGCATCTGGGCTGCCTCTTTGACTGAAGCCAACTTTTTGCTACAACAAACTATCTGTGTATTTATAAGCTTAACCAAGACATTATGTTTTTTCCAGTCAACTTAATTTGTTAATAAACATCCATTCCTCCATTTCAGGCAAAGGAAGGGCTAGTAATATGGTTTTTAAAAAATGAAATAATGATGTGATTTCAAAGAGGTGATATCAACAAGTGATTGTAATTATCACTTGTTACAAAAAGAGCATCCACAAAAGGCTGGGCATTTGAAAAGCAAAGTTGGGCAGAAGATTTGCCTATTTCTTGTTTTCTTCTCTGAATCAGGCTATTGGTGAGCTACAGACTGCCTTTCAATGGCCACTTTATTAACTGTCTCAATTATTACTGCTTCTCAATGCCAAGAAAATTTCTAATTTTTTCCCCCAGAGCTTGTTTCCTAGCTCTCAGGGTCTTGTATTCATACCTTGTGAGGGCATAAGACTGAAAGAGTGTCATCCTACAAGTGCCTGGGTATTTGGTTGGATGATAGGCGCTCATTTGGAAAACATACTGTGAATCTAGTGAAGAAACTAAAGATTAAATTGAGGTTTATTAGCATAATAGGACCTGCTTGGATTTAGCAGCTCGGAAAAAACAAGTCACAAGTCATGTTTTAGACTATGGGAATAGTACTTACATGCATGCTGCAGATGCATTCTCTATGTTTTATATCCAACTCATTGCCTCATATACAGTACGTCATTGTGTACTCTACTATTTCATCAGTGGACTTTGTTAACCCTTAGAATACAGCAGTACTGGTATATGTTTGTTCACAAAACCTTGTTAGGTACACTCCATTCTTATTATGAGAATATTCTTTGTTATTGTTATAATTCCTGCTCCTCTAGAGAACTGCTTTACAAGGTACATGATTAGTTCAGAACTGTGCAGAACAGCTTTTTCCTGTTCAGCCCCCTTCTTGGAATAGCCTGAAGCTTAACAGTTTTATTTCTTTGAGTGAATATAAAACCATGTTAAACACTGTAGAGTAGAACTCTCCTCAAAATCTTTGAGGAATGTTTCCAGCACATTCTTTGTTGAATCTATGCCACAAAGAATCAAAGCAGCCTAAATAAAAAATAGTCTAAATAATACAGAAGATAATCAAAAAAATTCAGAGTAATGCTTTTATACTACAGTTTATACTGCAGCATAATAATTTGGCTTATAAACCAAGCAAGCTTGACAGAAGTTCAAGCAGTTCTTTGTTGAAATCAGTGTTTTCTAACTTGTACTATACACCTGAGTACAAGAATTTGAAAGAGCAGGTGGAGGATGGGATGGTTATGGTGGTTTGTTTCCAAGACACAAACGAAAGCAATTAATGTATCAGACTGCCAGATTTCTTAAGGCACTTTCACTCATCATTTTATTTGTCATTTTCTCACACTAAAAATCTGTGCCAACTTCACTTGTAGCACAGCTGCACTTCCAATATGCACCTTTTATGACAAGACTAATGTAGTAAATATGTCAAGCAAAAACTACAATTATCATGGTTTGTTTTTTTTGTTCATTCGTTCGTTCGTTTGAGGATTTAACGCCATCATTACACGTTGGTAATGTTCATGTCAGGAAAGGTATTAGTCAGGTTTCAGAGTAAGTTAGAATATGTATAGAGTAGATGATTAAATGTGTGTTTTTTCAGTCCTGTTTTGGTTAAACATGTCAGAACTTTTGGGGCATGTTCCTGTTCGAAGATTTCTCCCATGGTGTTTGGAATTTTCAATAGCCGTCAGGTTTGTGCATATATAGGGCATTCAGTTAGTAAGTGTTTGACGGTCAGGGTGGATTGGCATATAACACAAGTTGGGGGGTGCCCCCTTCAGTAAAAGTGTGTGTGATTGTGGAATGTCCAATCTAACATCTGTATAAGGTAGATTGGTCTGCTTGGTGTGCTCATTCCACTATGTGGGTATTTATGGTGGGGCATATTGTTTCTGCCTCGAGATGAATTTGTAAATTGGAAATTGTTGGTCCCAGTTACTATTTTCCTGGCTTCTGCATGAATTATCTTTTTTGGTGTGTTTGACCTTCTGAATTTCATTTCCTTAACGCAGATAGGACATCCATTGTCCGATGCTGGATGGGGTCCTCCGCAGTTCTTACAATTTGGGGCTTTTGAGCATGGTGTTTCATGTTTATCATCGCTACAGTTGGAACAGCTGGCTATGCCATTGCATACAGCTGAGCCATGGCCGTACTACTGGCACTTAAAACTGAGTATAGGGTTCAGGATGTAAAGTTCAACCTCTAGTTTTAGGTATCCAAATGACAGTGTTGTAGCGAGGAGGGCTTGTTGAACGTGATGACATATGTGTTAGTTTTGATTTCCTTGTCTCTATATTGTTCATTTTACCTGTGTCACATCTTGTGAAGCTAGTTCGTTTGCTATTTCTTCTTCTTCCATGTCCTCAAGTTCTCTGCATCTGACGACACCTTTTGTGCTGTTCAAGGTAAAGCGGCAAAGCTGTTGTGTTCAGCAGGTTGCCGGCTTGTACTTTATTTACACATTCGATTAAAATCTGGCCTGATCGAAACTTCTTTATGTACTTTACTGTACCGACGATTCCCATGATGCTCTTTTGGGTCACAAATAGTGGTTAACTTGGTTAAGGGAAAGTCAGGTAATGTAGACTCAATAAGGACAAATCTTGGCCAGTTGCCATTGGTGTTATTAAAAATTAGTCCAGTAGGAAGGTCTGGATCAGTTGCGTGGTCAATTAGATGGCATTTAGTATTTGGTTTAGAATCCATGATCACTGAATTAAGTTTCACCACCCTCCTCGGAGCCCTACTAGGGGGTGAGCAGAGCCATGAACTTCCAGCGGTTGCACACCAGGGCTACAAGTTTGGTATTCTCAAGCCACCAGATGTGCTTGGCTCTTGACTGACCCTGAGCTAGCGCCTTCTAGAGACCTCATGTGAGGCATGCCCCGACCAGCCGACTGATTGGAGCGGGTCACTCCAACCGCCAGTCTATGTGAAGTTAGGGTCAAACTGCTGTGCTGGGTGCATGGCAGCCACAGCTGCCACTCCCCTCAAACACCAGGATCCCTTCCTTCACAGATGCACTCCACGGCAAACAGGGCACTTCATTTGTTCGCCTTTTACTGAGGACCCTGGGTCCCCTGTGGGGCACCTATCATGGAAGTTACCATAAATTCACAAAAGTTTGTAGATTTCAATCGTCACTTAAATGCAAAAGCTACAGATTTGGCCATCCCTACAACAATACAAAGGAAATGTTGTTTTTGATGTTTTACAGACAGTTCACCTCCTTTGGCTGTTTTCAGCTTTATTTCTTCTAGGAATTTCAGAATTGTTCATGGTGGGATAAAAATGGAAATGTAACCAATACATAACCAGTGAAAGGAGAAAGTGGTGGCTCAGTGAGCCTTCAACTTCTTGGTTCAGATGTATGTTGCTGTGGATTAGGGTATCTGCCAAATACAGTCATACTCTGTTTTCCGAATGTACATAATTCAAATTGTTTGGATATTAATACTGGATTGAAAACAGTGCTCCTGGGGACTTTCTGATTGGCCCTGCCACCTGTCTGTTATCTAGCCACTTCATGTACTCATGCATGCCGATTCTCTGCTGTCTCAAAAAGTGTTTCATCAGAAATTTTACAATGATGTTTACATGATCTACATACATAATTTTTTCCCGGTACCTACTTGTTATAACAAGTTGATGGCTTAAAATTCCCCATAGGGTATACATGGAATTTGGTTATCAGGAGTTTGAATAGCAGGGTTCAATTTAAACGCCTCACCACCTACGAGGTATATCCCACACTCCTTAGCAGCCTCTGACAGCACCTGGGTAGATTCTCCCGGAATCTTCTCAGCATACTCTGCAAAGTAACCTGTTCCATACGGAGAGTTGAAGCACTCCTACAGAAACACAAGACTGTATGTACAGCTGCTGAAAAGCTGATTAGAATTGAAAGGCCTACAGTAACCTGGCATGAAGCAACATAAAGGCAAACATACTCACAGGTAAGACAACAAACTTTGCACCCTGGCCAGCTGCCTCCTTCACCAGCCTCTGAGCCCGGTTCAAGTTGTCAACCTTCAACTTGGTTACATGAAGCTGCACCACAGCCAGGCGAAACTCTGTCAGGTGGTGTGTTTGATCATTAGACAATGGATAAAAGATTATATGCCATCAACTTTAAACTCTGTAAACAAGGAAAGACAGACTGTACTGGCATCTTCTTAAGCCAATTAATGATACTGGTCTGTTTTGAAGAGAGGTAAATGCATTTATAGTATCATACTTCAGTAGCCCCTTCATTCTGGAGATTATATTTTGCTTGCCCTCCACGTAGTCAATCAATCAATCAAATTAAGAAGCTTAATACTTTTTCCCTGTAGCTTTAAGATTATTGTGGCTAACAATTAATGTCAGTCTATGTAAGACAATTTTTTTTAGAAAATGTTTTCTGGCAGATATTGATAACTTTTAATATCATACAAGTCAAATTATTTCTTATTTCCCCCTCCCTCAGACACAGGCAAATGTGCCTAAGTTATGCCCAACCTGGCTGAAAATTGCCATCGAGACTAGAATCTGGGTCATCATGATGTTGGGCTAGTAAACTGCCTCATTTTTAGATATTTTAAAAGCATGAATAACAAAGGTCAAATTCACATAATCATTTACATGGATAACATGGGCCGTTAAAAAATGCCACACAGAATAGCTATCAAAGTCCAAAATAATTAATTATTCTCTTAATTTCTTCTTGTTATAACTTAAAGGATTGATGCTGAAAGAGTGACTGTTAATCAGTCTGAGAGTGAAAGGAAAATCATCCAGAAAACAAAACACAGAGGTACAACATTAATATTGGAATGAGGGTGGTTCAGTCCGTACGACCCTGAATTTAAGGTAAGGTGAGGTGAGGTGAGGTGAGGTGAGGTAAGGGCTTATCAGAAAGTTGTGAGCTTAGGTTCACCAAGCTGCCACTGTTGGCACATCATTCTCTTATATCAACCATTCACTAACTGAACAAACAGTTAAATGGATTAAAAAAGACTGATTATGTAATAATGTGCACCTTGACCCTTCTCAGGTTTACAGAACACATGATATTTTTTACGTATATTGAAATTTTGTGGTTTTTATACACTGCAAAACAAGCTATGCCATTTGATTACCATAAATATCATGGTTATTTATTATCAAATAAATATCAAATTATGGTTTTGCGTTATACTGCTTTAACACCAGTACATCATTGTTTACCTTCCCTAGATTATATTACGAGTTTGGAGAAAGTTCTTTTTTGTGTTCTATTTTGTAAGTGAGATTTTTGTGTGTCGTTTCTATAGCAAAAATATTTTAACAACTAAGTTATTACACCTTTTCTATTTCTGAATTCTTAGTATATTATTCAGTAGTTAATTTGCCTTTTAAATGAATTTTTTGTAATTAAGTATGCTCATAATAACTCATCATATTCCTATAACATAATTTACAGTAATTTACACCATCCTTAAGTATAGTCACAGTTTGATGTATGCAAGTCTCAATTTTTGTGATATTTGTAATGTAATTTAAGTGACATTTTAAAGATATTCTAATAGCAAAAAAGATTGCTTCAAAGAACTTGTTCAGTATGTTGCACCTTCCTTCAGTACATACTAGTTGTACTGAATTATACTGTGTTCATCACAACTGAAATTATTTAAAAATGCCATGTTTCTTTTGAAAGTTCAACCAACCAAACTACAAAAACATATACAGTGTTGACAATGACTGAACACTGTATTAAAACAATGTACAGTACAGTATATTGTACCCCCCAATGTTTAGACAACACTATATTGGAGAATTGAAATGTGTCTACCAATAATTAAACAAAAATAACATATTGGTTCAAACACTGGGTGTTATGCAATAATTGCACATTTCCTAGATTATTATGATTACTATTATTATGGCATGTACAGTCACCCTGTCAGCTTTGCGGTGTGCATGGCATCCTCGGTGGCTTCCAGCAGGCCTTGCAGGCCCAGGTCCAGCCTTGCAGGTCCAGCATGCTAGTTTATTTTTCTCATTTTTAGGGTTCAAAATCCTATTTAGATGCTGGTTGTTTTACATTTACATTTACAGCATTTAGCAGAAGCCCTTATCCAGAGCAACTTACAATTCATACAGTCTTACAATCCAAGCAATTGTAGGTGAAGAGCCTTGCTTAAGGACCCAACAGTGACAGCTTGGCAGAGGTGGGATTTGAACCCTGGACCTTGTTGTCCATAGTCGTGACAGTCGATAGCAGTGCCGCGAATGTTTTCACACGCATTGATCCAGACAGCCACTATAATGGTTTCTAAATAAAGCTTTATCCTAAGTATCCAAGTGTGCTTAGAACCAAAGGTAAGACTGTAACACAGTAACCGTACGAGTTATAAGTCATTCAAAACTGCTTAAACTCAATTATCAATCACTATCAATACAACTTAAATATAACTTATGCACTCACGTGCCATTGCCTTTGAAATCCTAGACATGGATATACACCTTTCAGTTAGCTTGCCAACGTCTACAGTGGAACTTCTTTCGCTCGTCTTGTAGCCTACAGTTTCACTTTAATATGTAATCTGAAATGGCTGTTTTGAGCTCCATCTAGTGCACTAAAACTGGCTTGTGATAACTGCAAATACCCAATCTGCGTCCCCTACCGGACGCCATCACTTTGCATTGTGCGATTGGCACTTCCGTTCTTAGATGTCAAAATAAAGGTCTTAGCAAGCCACCTTTCAACGGATTTACTTTTTAAGAGTATGGTAGTCCTATATTAAGAATAAAAATATTTTACAAAGGCTGATTATCTTTCATCCAACAAACCAAATTCCTGCCAGCGATTTTAGCTCTTCAGTTGCTGAAAGAGCAAAAATGTTCCATTTTTAAGCGTATAATAATAGCAAGTCACAAACAACACACAGTAAGCAAATTATTTTACAGATACACATAGACACCAATGCATAAGGCTGAGAATACAATAGTACAACCTATACTGGTTCCTACACCTTTCTTTCTGGCTTTTCTCATGGTGTAATGGACATCCGCATATATTTAAAACAAAGTCAACCATGCTGCAGACCAAGTAATGATAGTTCATAGCTTATGTACTATATGATTAGTTCATGTAATTAATTAACTCGCTTTAATTTCTCTCCTCTAAATCACTTAATCTAATTTCATTTAGTGTTTAACAGAACCTGGCTTCTCAGGTACATAAGTTTCCAGCAGCCAGTACTTACCACTGAACCACTGGAGCTGATTGTGGCATCTTCATGATGGAGGTTTAGGGGATGTTTACAGCTCTTGCTTGAATCCATGAAATTTGAGCTGTTCTGGGAGCAATGGGAAGTGTCTGGTGTACCGTAACCGTATAATGACTGACTTCTCATTCACACTCCATACCTGTTTAATCCAATTTAGGGTCACAGGAGTGCCAGGGACTAACTAGCAGCATAGGGTACGAGGGTACCAACCCTTGACCATCACAAGGCCATAACAGCGATGGTCACAGGGCACGCAAACACACACAAACTGGGACCGTTTAGAGATACCATTTGATCTAACTCATGTTTTTGGAATGCCAGAGGAAAGTTGACTACCAAGAAGAAACCCAGGCAGATATGGGAAGAACATACAAATTTCACATAGGCGACAACGCTAAACTGCTTTAACCCAGGAAAAAATGTATTGTGAATTTTCATAGTAAAACTGTGAATTGCTTGACAGTTCTAATGTGAATTTTCACAGTCTGACCATGAAGTTCACAGTTCTACTATGACGTTTTGGTGGTAATTTGGCCACTTCATGGTTCTACTGTCAAATTTCATAGTACAACTGTATACTTGTTTGACTATGAACTGGCCATTAATTATTTCACAGTTCTACTATGAATGTTGATGGTAATTTGGCCACTTCATGTTTCTAATTACAAATTTCACAGTACATTTTTTCCTGGGAAGACTGAAACTATCGAACATCACGTTTCAGCCCTGTTCACATCACATTTAATCCAATAGGTGGCAGGAATATACCTTTCAGTCGAATGGAAAGTATTTAAAAGAAGAAGAACCTTATTTCGGAAGCTCTACCATACTATATACCATACTATATAGTGCTCCAGAATAAGACGACACTGCTGGTATTTTGATATACTGCGTAGTTAGAATGCAAGTACCCAACATGGACGTAGCGTATTAAAAGGGACGTAAGCTCTTTCTAAAAGTCATATTCCAGCACCTGAATGTTGTCTTATGAGTTTTTAAGTAATAGTACCATAGTGCTAGACTTTGAGTACTTTTTTCATTTCTACCTGCTACGTGGCGTAAAGCTAAATATAATCCAACTTAAAGCACATAACGAGGGGCAATGGGTCCAAAATATGGCATCCTCGGTAAACACGTGTTCGCATGGAGAAGATGTTCATCCTGGACTAAACAAATGAACTCGCCAGCCTTTCACAAGTCCAAATCAAATCACGTTCAGTTTACCAGACTGTGCTCACACCCCTTCCAGATACAAAGGTCTCCATATGGAAGCATTAAGTCACTGCAGTTATTTTTGCCCAGTAGGAGTTTTTCATTCAGTCTCTGTAAGTGTAAGCGTAAAAGTGAAGATCCAGTTGATGAAGGAAATATTACTGATGAGGATGACTTTATTGAGGATACAGAAGTGGAGGAGATCTTTCAGCAGCAGGTTCCTACAGGGATAGGTGAAGAGGACCACAGGGTCTTCATCGTCCATCCTGATGTTAAATGGGGAGGAAAAAAGCAATACCTAACCACAGGTAAGTCGTATTTGTAGAGTCATGGATCTGAAAGCAGTAATCTCACCTGCTTCAACAGTGAATCAGGATGGACTTTCAGTGGGAACCCTGGGCAGATATTGTTTATCAATATTACCTTCATCTATCACTATGAAAAGAAAATTAATAAATGCATGCTTTAAAATATACCCATACAGATTGTTCACTTGAACTATTCAGTGTCCATGGAACCCACTGTTAATAGTTAACAAAATGACTTGCATTTATGCCTTAAAATATTTGTTTTTCATTAAGAGACAACTACAGGGTAACACAAATCGGGAATTGGTAGGCTTGAGTTAACATCAAGGCTACAGTAACTCAAATATCCACACACAACAGGGTGATCAGAAAACAACAACATATCAGGTGAATCTTGTGGCATTCAGTGAGGCAAATCATGATGAGACGTTTGAGGTGTTCCATGAGGTGTTCCATGAGGTGTTCCATGAGGTGTTCCATGAGGTGAAACTTGACTCGTACCTTGAGGTGTACCTTGAGGTGAATGGGCTAAAACAGCAGATGACTACACCAGAATCCACTCATTTCAGCCAAGAACAGGAATCTTAGGCAGCAGAGTGAACAGGCTCATTGTCATTTGCATGTCATATTAATTATGGGAAATTAATTGAGGCTTTCCAACGGCTCTTTTTCCTATTGAGGTATTTTGGTGGAATTCCAGGGATACATTTAGGAAGAATTTGAGTGACTTTAGTGCATTACAGCTACGTATAAATGTATCACGGCTCGTCAAGGTCAGATTTTTTGGGGGAGCCAATTGAAACTGAGACTGTGAACTTTAAATATGGGCAACGACAATTCACCTTACATTTCAAAACACAGAATAGCTCATTCTTAGTTTATTCTTTATGCTGGTACTTCTTGGTTTCAAGGTTATAAACGTAATGCAATGCGGTTTCTACAGTCCCTGAAAGAAGTGGTACTTTTGAATGTTGGACTACACTCTCTCTGGAAGCTCACATAGCCAGATTTGAAGAACTGTCTCACTCGTGTAGGCATTAAGACGCTAGTTGCTAGTCTTTGTGAGTTCAAGTGTCACACCCAGTGTTTGGCCTTGTATGTTGAGAGCCTTCAATGAACACAAAAATATAGTTTAAAAGCATTTCTTGCTTTTGAACATATCGTTTGGGCCAAAACTATGAGATCACTAGTGGAAACAAGAAACTAGTGAAACATTTGAATGAAACCTTGAAGCTTTGCAACAACTACTTACAGACCACAGAAGATCAAGACGTGATGACTGTAATGGACTTTCCTCTGCAGTCATTGACCTAAACCTCATCAAGAATTTATGGAGGCTCTTAAAGTCAGAGAAAACCAAGTAACATCATGAGCTCTTTGAAATATTGTGAAACCATGCTAGGATATCACGGATCATTGGATTTTGCAGAAGTTTGTGTAAAGCTTGAGTGCATGCTGTCATTGAAGTAAAAGAAGGAACATACCAAATACGAATACATTCAGAAATTTTGTTTTTCAAAGACATTACAGCTAATTATGTAATTATTCATAAAAAATGCAAAATGGAACTATATTCACTAGTGATTTCAGACCTTTGTCCCCATTGTACATTGCAGAGTATGTTCAGGGTTAGTTATTTATGATATGATATGATAAAAAGTCCACCCCAGACTGTAGAAGTCATGTGGTTGGGTGACTAAACTTAACACCAAGGCATGGAATTTCCTTTAAAATCCTTTCAGAGAAAAAAATGTATATCATCATTACATTCACACATAATAAAGTTTCAGTCAATTCCAATTCTTTGTCAGTGAGTGTATGTACCCAAACAGACAATAGCTGATTTTTCCTGTGCTTGCAGCTTTATTCCCTTTGTAAGATAGACCATTGCATGGACTTGCCTTATTATTGGAAATGGCTTATTATTTGATAGCACTACAATTTCAGTCTGGTCTGCACAAAATTAAAAAACAGTTTGGTGATGGGACTGTGGTGGCACAGCAGTTAAAATACTGGACTATGGACCAGAAGGTACAAGTCCCAGCACTGCCACTGGAGGGCCCTTCCAACACCCTTAACCCACAATTACTTGGATTGTACGCTTGTAAGACTGTTCATTTACAAGTATAAATGTTTAACATTATCAGGTAGCAATCTGTATGTGAATTTCATCAAGTGATGGCTTTCTATGTCCTGAAAGACTGAGTAATGTGTCTTGTCTTGAAGCTGCTCTCCAAATGGCAGAGGCTGTTGGTCTGGTGAACACCTTACAGAACTGGACAGTTGTGGACAAGATCATCCTCTCCACCAAGACACCAGAAAAGAAGAGAATATTTGGCAAGGGAAATTTCCAGACCCTTACAGGTCCTCACGGTTTCCCTCTTGTCTAGAGTAATCTTCTTTTTTAAGAGGAGAAATATAATTTCCCTTTTTATTCATTTGCATAGAGAAAATCAGAAGAACACCTGGTGTTACAGCTGTTTTTATGAACGTTGAGCGGCTGTCACCACTGTCTGAGGTGAGTGCTGGTAATTTACTCAAGGACAAAATCACTGTGGGCCACCACTGTGGGACTGTGGTGGCCTAGCGGTTAAGGTACTGGACTCTGGACCAGAAGGTTCAGGGTTCAAGTCCCACGCCTGCCAAGCTGCCACTGTTGGGTCCTTGAGCAAGACCCTTAACCCACAATTGCTTGGATTGTAAGACTGTACCAATTGTAAGTCGCTCTGGATAAGGGCGTCTGCTAAATGCTGTAAATGTAAATGTAAAACAATTTACAGATGATACCGGCTAGCCAAGGCCCTCCCAGATGAGGGTGTGGGGGCTCTGGTGCCTATTCCCACTTTTAATCCAATAATTCTGGAGCTGTACATGTGGATTATTCTGTTTCATAGAATGTCCATTCTAAACTGTCTCTACTCATCACTTCTAAAACACCCTAAAAAGCCTTTGAAAGCCTATTTAAATTGAACAATCAACTTCCAACCTTGAATTCATGTTTGGGAAGAGTTAAGTTGTATGTTGATACAACTGTGTTGGAGTGCTAAATCTCTTGTATTTATGATGACATGTTGTCCAACATCCAAGAGAGAGCTACAGGAGGCCTGGGGGATGAAGGTATTTGACAGATACTCGCTAGTTCTTCATATCTTCAGGCGTAATGCCAGAACAAAAGAAGCCAAGCTGCAGATTTCGTTGGCAGAGATTCCACTGCTCAGGTAAATGACTAATGAGCTTTTCTGCGTCATGCTCTTCAGGGAGAAGCCTTTGCTGTTATTCATCATATCATTTGAAAATCCTAATCTGAGCATTAACCTGATTGCTAATGTTAACGACTGAGTGTTTCTCTTCACTTCCCAAGGTCCCGTCTTAGGAATGAAGTTGCAAATTTGGATCAACAAGGCGGAGGTTCAAGATACATCATGGGTTCAGGTAATATATCATGTATTTAGTGGATTTGTGTCCAGATTGACTGCAATGAGATGAGAGTACTTTCCTGTGGTGTGTGCAGGTGAAACTGTGTATGAGGTGCAGCAGAGGCTGCTGAAGGAGCGAGAGCAGAAGATTTCCACCGCACTCGAGCGATTGAGGAAGAAGAGACACCTGCTTCGTTCACAACGCAAACTCAGAGACTTTCCAATTGTCGCTGTCATGGGCTACACGAACTCTGGTAAGACTGCATCTGTGGTTTCCATGAAATCAGTTGTAGAGATTGCAGAAGCTGTAGCAGAAGTAAACACGTCTTGGTTTAATCCCGTAGGCAAGACCTCGTTAATCAAAGCCTTGACAGGCGACGCTGGTCTCCAGCCTAAAGATCAGCTCTTTGCCACTCTGGATGTCACGGTACATGCAGGTCAGCTACCCAGTTATATGACAGTGCTGTATGCGGACACAATTGGCTTTCTCTCTCAGCTTCCTCATAAACTCATAGACTCCTTCTCAGCCACTCTGGAGGACGTAGCACATTCGGTAAGTACCTAGTCAAAGTAAATTGTCAGTAATGAAAACATGCACAATGTAAATACAGTACTTAACAAAAAAATAAATAAAGCACTCAGATATAAATGTTGAATTGCTGCAAAACTTTGCATGCAGTTACAGTGGTGCTTGAAAGTTTGTGAACCCTTTAGAATTTTCTATATTTCTGCGTAAATATGACCTAAAACATCATCAGATTTTCACACAAGTCCTTAATGTAAATAAAGAGAGCCCAGTTAAACAAATGATACAAAAATATTATACTTGGTCATTTATTTATTGAGGAAAATGATCCAGTATTACATTGGAAAAAGTATGTGAACCTCTAGGATTAGCAGTTCATTTGAAGGTGAAATTAGAGTGTTTTCAATCAATGGGATGATAATCAGGTGTGAGTGGGCACCCTGTTTTATTTAACAAACAGGGATCTATCAAAGTCTGCTCTTCACAACACGTTTGTGGAAGTGTATCATGGCACGAACAAAGGATATTTCTGAGGACCTCAGAAAAAGAGTTGTTGATGCAAAACCATCTCTTAAGGGTTTGGACTCCACCAATCCACAGTCAGACAGATTGTGTACAAATGGAAGAAATTCAAGACCATTGTTACCCTCCCCAGGAGTGGTCGACCAACAAAGATCACTCCAAGAGCAAGGTGTGTGTATGTAATAGTTGGTGAGGGGTCACCAAGGACCGCAGGGTAAAATTCAAAGCAAACTGAAGGCCTCTCTCACATTGGCTAAGTAATGTTATGAGTCCACCATCAGCCGAGGCCCCCCTGAACAACAATGGTGTGCAGGCAGAGTTGCAAAGGAGAAGCCACTGCTCTCCAAAAGAAAGAAACATTGCTGCTCGTCTTCAGTTGCTAAAGATCACGTGGACAAGCAGAAAGGCTTATTGGAGAATGTTTTGTGGATGCGATGAGACCAAAATGGAACGTTTGGGTTTTTTAAAAGAAAGCGGTTTTTATGTGTGGAGAAAGGAAAACACTGCGTTCCACATAAGAAACCTTATCCGTCTGTGAAACATGGTGGTGGTAGTATACTGGTTTAGGCCTGTTTTGCTGCATGGGCCGGGACGGATTATCATCATTGATGGAACAATGAATTCTGAATTATATCAGAGAATGTTAAAGGAGAATGTCAGGACATCTGTCCATGAACTGAATCTCAAGAGAAGGTGGGTCATGCAGCAAGACAATGACCCTAAGCACACAAGTCGTTCTACCAAAGAATGGTTAAAGAAGAATAAAGTTAATGTTTTGGAATGGCCAAGTCAAAGTCCTGACCTTAATCAAATTGAAATGTTGTGGAAGGACCTGAAGTGAGCAGGTAATGTGAGGAAACCCACCAACATCCCAGAGTTGAAGCTGTTTTGTATGGAGGAATGGACTAAAATTCCTCCAAGCCGGTGTGCAGGACTGATCATCAGTTACAGGTAACATTTAGTTGGAGTTATTGCTGCACAGGAGGGTCACACCAGATACTGAAAGCAAAGGTTCACATACTTTTGACACTCACTAATATGTAATATTGGATCATTTTCCTCAATAAATAAATGACCAAGTATAATATTTTTGTCTCATTTGTTTAGCTGGGTTCTCTTTATCTACTTTTAGGACTTGTGTGAAAATCTGATGATGTTTTAGGTCATATTTATGCAGACGTATAGAAAATTCTAAAGGGTTCACAAACTTTCAAGCACCACTGTATGTCTCAGGCAGATATGTTAATGATTACAGGTGTGGTCTAATTAGACACTAAGTCTTGCCACAAGAGAGCGTAAAAGTGCTTCCCCCACTGCTCTATAAAAAAGCTCTCAGTGGGTACTTTTGGGTAGTGTAGACATGCCTTTATGACACATTTGCCCACAGCTGTTCGCCTGCTTTAGCCTATGATAGCCTTTTTGTAGACAGCGGGGGAAGTACTATTATGTTCTCTCGTGGCAGAACCCAGTGTCTAATCCGACCACACCTGTAATTATTTACATATCTGCCTGAGACAGAACTGCATGCCGAGTTTTGCAGTTATCTGATATTTATATCTGGGTGCTTTATTTTTTTGTCTATGAGTGTACGTGTGATTATGCAAAATATAACGCATGTCCTGTCTCTCTTGTCAGGATCTTATTATTCATGTGAGGGACATCAGTCATCCAGAGACAGTGAATCAAAAAGTCAATGTGTTAAACATTTTAAAGAACCTCCAGATCCCTGAAACACTCATGAGCTCCATAATAGAAGTTCAAAATAAGATTGACCTTGTTGAAGGGTAAGATCTAACACATTTCATATTTTCAGTACAACAGGATGGGGGAGTACTAATGAAAAAAATGCAGACACCAGACCTGTTTTGTGTATCGACTAGGGCTGTGTCAAAAAAACCATGGTGGACCGAACGAGAAAAGTGTCTTTCCTTACTTTCCTTAGTAGGCTCATTTTATTAGGGCTTTTTAAGAGCATATGCTAAATGACAATATAATATAGTATATTAGTGCTGTTAACCAACTGAATTCCATAATGTGTAATTTTGAATCGTGCTGCCTGGAAGAGTAACCAATGAACTGGATTAAATGATTGTTTGGATGGACATCACAGGGAAATATTACCAGCAGAAACACTGACATGGTGAAACTCATTGAAAACTGCTGTAACTGTAATAAATGAAATATGTATGTACTGCATTTCAGCTATGAGTCATCTGAGCCAGGGGCTGTGCCGATATCAGCACTGCACGAGCTGGGTCTGGAGGAGTTAAAGCAGAGGGTTGAAGATGCAGTTGTGAAGTCGACTGGGAAACAGACCATGGTTCTGAAGGTGCAGCTCAACAGCCCTCAGTTAGGGTAAGTGCATTAATGGGATTGTTTTGATTGATATATCCCATAGCCAGTTCCATTAGAGTTGCATTAGACATTATTCCTAGAATAAGCGTGTTGGATATCCATTGCACTTGTGCACTTTATTTGCCTTTTATATACTGCACTTATGCTTTGTGTCTGTCTTTATTTCTATATTTGGAATTTCTGTTGAATTCCCTTAGCTTTTGTGCTTTTGTGTACTTCTTTCTCATAGTAACACCATGCTCTGTGAACGACTTATAAAAACAACATAATTTCTCATAAAACCGAGATGTTCTGTCTCATAGTAACTACAAACACTGTATAGACAAAAGCTTTTGTTCTTCTAAGAGGGCTTTCCAATTGATTTTTCCACTAGATGGGACTGTGGTGGCCTAGTGGTTAAGGTAATGGACTCTGGACCAGGGTTCAAATCCCACCTCTGCCAAGCTGCCACTGTTGGGTCCTTGAGCAAGACCCTTAACCCACAATTGCTTGGATTGTAAGACTGTACCAATTGTAAGTCGCTCTGGATAAGGGCGTCTGCTAAATGACATAAATGTAAATGTAGATTTTTGAACATGACTGTGAGGTCACCTTCTGATGGTAGACATTAAGCCCTGGCTCAGTTTTAGCATTCCAGGGCATTTTCAAGGTGTCTGATGGAGTTAAGGTCGAGGTTTTCAGTCAAAGTTGGCAAATCAATTCTCTGTAGACTTTGCTTAAGGACTGGAGGGCAGAATGTTGATGAACTGAATCGTTGGAAGTGGAAGCCTATAAAAGTGTCATATTTAGAGTCACTGGGGTATTGAGTACAACCCATTCTACTGTCACTGTTATGGATTCTCCATAAGCAGAAATGTATGTCTTACGAATTCCTATCAAAGATGATCCACAGTCCAATCCAGTATGTGGTGGCAATACACCAAATAATCGGTGCACTGATCGGCATTGTGTTTAGAAGGAGAATGAATCGCAATGAGATATATTTGTCAGAGTAGTGTGCATCTGTTGTACACTAGAATTGCGGTGCATTGTGGGTAATAACACTATCCGGGGAATATGATTGTCAACTGGGAATTCGGACAGCATTGCAAAGTTCTATTAAGGGAATAGGGAACAATTTCAGACAGAGCAAGAGGTTTTTTATCTTCTTGTTTGTGCACACAAACAGTTCAGTCCTAATCTGCAGGAATGCTGTCATTCAGAATGACAAAAACTTCTGTGTAAACATAGCCAGTTGCTCAACTTTTCCATGGCCTGGGAAAAACATAAGTGCTCTTAGTTAACTGTTTGGGCCCATCAGTGGTGCAAAGTGCTGGATCTAGTCCCTGCAGTGTTTACCATTGTGTGTGCGTGTGTGTACAGTTGGCTGTATAAGGAAGCTACAGTTCAGGAGGTGCAAGATGGTGATGATGACTGCACTGCCAACGTCAAAGTTCTCATCAGCGCTGCTGCATACGGCCGCTACAGGAAGCTGTTCCAGGTCACTAGTTAGCAACAGATGGCCAGAATGACTGTCTATTTTTAAATCAGTTATTTATTGTAAAATTAAATGAGTACATCTGTATTTGTGTATTTCCAGTCATCCGTATAAAAAGAATTATAAACACAGCATTGAATGTATAGAGATGATACAAAACTGGTCTAGCCTGATTTTCTCTCTCTAACAGAACAATGTGTAACAATGTGGTCAGAATGTTTAAAAGTCAGACAGAACTGGAAATCCAGACTTCTCTTCCTTTTTCAAGGTTCCAGGAGTGTAAACTTAGATTTGTTTTATTTATTGCTTCATGGCTTTTTTTGCAACTGTAAGGCAAATAAAAAGTTATATTAAAGAAAAATGCATTAAAAGCAGGTGTGTCCAAACTTTTGACTGGTGCCATATATGATGTTTATCAAATGTCCTGGGCAGTAAGAATACCCTGCCCTTAAAATGACTACAGGTGAGGGCGATCTCTTTGGGATGAGCTGTGAGCCACTCAGCAACACTGTAGAGTTTCCTCTAACACAATCATTATTCTAGCAGACATGTTCCTTTTTGCAACAGTAAAAATAAATATATAGCAATAAAGAATACATTGTAAAACAAGCCTTACCACAACTGTGACTTTGGTGTAGATCAGTGTTTCCCAACCACTGTGCCATGGCACATAAGTGTGCCGTGAGAATTCATCAGGTGTGCCATGAAAGATTATCCAATTTCGCCTGATTGGTACCAGAAGCCAGCAGCGTGTAGTGAAAGGCAAAACAAGTATATTCTCTTCCACTAGAGGGAAGTAAGATATCAGTTTCGTCTTCAGTTAAACAGGCCCAATTTTCACACCAAGTAAATTGAGACTAGATTGTCATATTTCAATAAATATACTTTTTGTGACATCTTTGTTTGGTGGTGTGCCTTGTGATTTTTCTAATGTGTAATATGTGCCTTGGCTCAAAGAGGTTGGGAAACACTGGTGTAGATGGCATGGGTGAAGTAAAGATTTTAAAAAAAGACATTTTATTTTTGGATGTATCAGATGGTTGCTTGGAGTTGCTCTATTATGTTTTTAAGCTGTTGGAAATTAAAACAGGGAAATTGATTATTTAATTATTTACCCATTCTTTGGTAGAACGACTTGTGTGCTTAGGGTCGTTGTCTTGCTGCAAGACCCACCTTCTCTTGAGATTCAGTTCATGGACAGATATCCTGACATTTTCCTTTAGAATTCTTTGATATAATTCAGAATTCATTGTTCCATCAATGATGGTAAGCTGTCCTGGCCCAGATGCAGCAAAACAGGCCCAAACCATGATACTACCACCACCATGTTTCACAGATGGGATAAGGTTCTTATGCTGGAATGCAGTGTTTTCCTTTCTCCAAACATAACGCTTTGTCTTTTAAACCAAAAAGCTCTATTTTGGTCTCATCCGTCCACAAAACATTCTTCCAATAGCCTTCTGGCTTGTCCACATGGTCTTTAGCAAACTGCAGGCAAGCAGCAATGTTCTTTTTGGAGAGCAGTGGCTTTCTCCTTGCAACCCTGCCATGCACAGCATTGTTGTTCAGTGTCTTCCTGATGGTGGGCCCATGAACATTAACATTAGCCAATGTGAGAGAGGCCTTCGATTGCTTAGATGTGATTTTTGTTGGTCGACCACTCCTGGGGAGGGTAACAATGGTCGAATTTCCTCCATTTGTACACAATCTGTCTGACTGTGGATTGGTGTATAATATTTTTGTCTCATTTGTTTAACAGGGTTCTTTTTATCTACTTTTAGGACTTGTGTGAAAATCTGATGATGTTTTAGGTCATATTTATGCAGAAATATAGAAAATTCTAAAGGGTTCACAAACTTTCAAGCTCCACTGTATTTTTTTTATTATATTTATATTTTACTTTCACAATACATTTGTCCAAACCACTGTTTGAAAACTTCAGGTTTCAGTAAATCTGAATGGAAGTAGATCAGACTTACTGCTTATGGGGTTTCGTTGATAAAGATTCATACAACATGGATAGATTTAAAATGATAATTACACATGAAAAATGCAATTAAAACCAATATAAAATAAACAGAGAAGTGTGTAATGTTTAAAGAATTGCCTGAGAATTGTCTACTCTCTTTATTTCCAATATTTCAGGCATAGTAAACGCATTTCTCTTTGTAGAGTATTATATACACTGCTGACATATTTACTAACTAGTGCAGGGCTTTGTGGATTTGTACTCCAATACACACAGTATACTTCATACATCTACAATGCATTCTGAAAGTCTTCAGACACTTTCACTTTTTTCACATTTTGTTATGTTGAGGCCTAATGCAAAAAAAAAAAAAGTTTTCCCCAATCAATCTGCACTCAATACCACATAATGACAAAGTGAAAACTGAATTTTACACATTTTGCAAATCTATTAAAAAGCAAAAACTAAAAGTTCACATGATCGTAAGTATTCATACTCATTGCTATGACACTTGAAATTTAGCTCTGGATGCCTCCCATTTCTTTTAATCATCTTTGAGATGTTTCTACACCTTGATTGGACCCCACCTGTGGTAAATTCAGTTTATTGGAAATTATTTGGAAAGACATGCACCTCTCTATATGAGGTCTCACAGCTAACAATGCATATCAGAGCTAAAACAGCCTTCAATTAGGGTGAGTGCATTAATGGGATCGTTTATATTTACATCTCCCATTACCAGTTCAATTAGAATTGCATTACAGATTATTCCTAAAATAAGCCTGTTGGATATCCATTGCATTTGTGCACTTTATAATGATAAACACTATACAGACAAAAGTTTGTGGACAGCCAAAAAAATTATATCCAAAACATGGGTATTAGAATGGAGTTGTGTGCTTTACATTATGAAAGTGTTAAAAGTGAGTGTTGCTGAAATAGCAAAGCTCAGTAATTAGAAAGGGAATCCCTATTTATCTATATGTATCTATGCAGCGTATAGTTCAGGGAATAGGGAACAATTTCAGACACAGCGATAGATTTTTTATCTTCTTCTTTGTGCATATACAAACAGTTCAGTCCTAATCTACAGGAATGCTTTCCTTTAGAATGCTAAAAAATTCTAAGATAGCCCAGTTGCTCAATTTTTGCATGACCTAGGAAAACAAATTAGTGAATATTATGTAATATTGTTTCTAAGACGCTTACATAAAGTGCTCTTACTTAACTTTTTGGGCCCATCAGTGGTGCAATATTCTGTATTTAGTCCCAGCATCAGGGGTATCACTTGATATTTATGAATTGGTTAGCTAAGTTTTGACTAGGGGCATCTTGGGGTAAGTGCCCTAGGAGACTTTTTATTAAATGGCACAAAAAGGATGCATTATGAAACTAGCATAAAATTAAAAACTTAAAATTAGAAATTGCCTCATAGCAGCAAATTTCTTATTCTTAAGATACATTTACATTTACATTTACAGCATTTAGCAGACACCCTTATCCAGAGCGACTTACAGTTGATACAGTTCACGCAATTGTGGGTTAAGGGCCTTGCTCAAGGACCCAACAGTGGCAACTAGGCTACCACAGTCCCTACATACATGTCAGGAGATACATGTCATTCTAAGCTTGTATTAGGTACAGATCTTATATGTCTTAACTACTATCCATCCAATAACAAGAGGTACAGATCAAGCAGAGGTACAGGTGATGTTACTTGCAGTAGCAGTTCCTAAATACACTCAAATACTGAGAATATAGACTGGTACAATCAGATGTGCATCTGGTCTGTAGCCGCATTCATTCAGTACCAGCCAAACTAGCTTTTAAAATCGAATTTTGTTAGCAAACTAAAGCTTTTCTTAACTCCAGTTAATACATCAAATAACTTTCATTATGAGAAAACTATTTGTAAATCTATTTAACTTCATTTTTCCCTTTCCTGCCTTTAATAACAAGTATTTTTTATCAAACGCCAAATAAACTTATTAGAAAGTTTTTTTTATTTTAAACTGTAAAAATCCTCTCAGCTGACTGTCCTTTGTGGGAGCTTCTGCCATTACAAAAACGTATCATATTTCTTTCTGTAGGTAGAAGAATAATATTGAGTTATGATCAACTACTAACTTATTATAATCAGGTATCCATAAAATATAACACAATCATAAAAACAAGAGGGAACAAGCCATTCATGTCTGCCCTAATATACTGCGATATTAAAATTAAACTGTAATTGGCTTTTTCAGTAGTCTAACTTTGTTAATAAGTCATCATGTTTCCTCTACTAGCATAATGAAATTTTCACTAGTGCATCTCAGTTTTCATTTTGGTTAATTAATGTTTGTAAGACATTCAAATAATGTATATTTTGCGTTAAAATTACACTCGCCTTCAGGAACATCCACTCACAGACACCTCCCTCGCACATAGTGTTGTGTATTTTACTTATAAAGTAGTGATAGTGAAGCAGTAAAGCAGTACTAGTAAAGCAGACCAATAGCCTGCAGTGTTTACCATTGTGTGTGCGTGTGTGTACAGTTGGCTGTATAAGGAAGCTACAGTTCAGGAGGTGCACAATGGTGATGATGACTGCACTGCCGATGGCAAAGTTCTCATCAGCGATCATGCATACGGCCGCTACAGGAAGCTGTTCCAGGTCACTAGTTAGCAACAGATGGTCAGAATGATTGCCTATTTTAAATCAGTTATTTCCTGTCAAATAAAATGAGTACATCTGTATTTGTGTATTTCCAATCATCCGTATAAAAAGAATTATAGACACAGCATTGAATGTACAGAGATGATACAAAACTGGTTTAGCCTGATTTTCTCTCTCTAACAGAACAATGTGTAACATTGTGGTCAGAATTTTTTAAAGTCAGATAGAACTGGAAATCTAGTAAGATGTCTCTTCCTTTTTCAGGATCCCAGTAGTATAAAATCAAAATGAAGCTTAAAGTCTTCAGACCGCTGCTGTTAGCCGCCTTTGTGCTGCAGTAGTTTCTTGTTTAGTGCAATGACAATTGAACAAAGTGGAATATAACCAATAAAGTCTCCTGCAATGATGTTGAGGCTTGTTGAGTCAGCTCCAGGTTTCTGTTCCTCCAACCATCTGCTCACACACTCCCAGTTCTCCATGGTTAGCCGCTGCAGAGACATCTGTGGGTTGGAGGCGATGAAGCACTGGTCTGCTGTCAAGTTCAGGCCTGCTACGAAAAAGCCATCTGTACAAAAAGAACAAGGAGGAGTGATCAAAAATCAATCAAATTGTTGGGCTTACCATGGCAGCTAGGTGGATAAAGTGGCTTTGAGCAGGACGATGTCTTCACTGGTCATTATAAATTCAGGCCTTGGATTCATTTTACTAGGTAAGACGGTTTACATGTCTATAATCAGCTCCCTTATCACAAATTTTCACATGTGCTTTTAAAGACAACACCCAGTTATGGACATTTCAGCTACAGGCCCAAAGAAAACCTTAAGCCATAGTAGTTCTGTAGAATGATTGAAATACTCATACTTATATTATACAGTGGTGCTTGAAAGTTTGTAAACCCTTTAGAATTTTCTATATTTCTGCATAAATATGACCTAAAACATCATCAGATTTTCACACAAGTCCTAAAAGTAGATAAAGAGAACCCAGTTAAACAAATGAGGCAAAAATATTATACTTGGTCATTTATTTATTGAGGAAAATGATCCAATGTTACATGTTAGTGAGTGGCAAAAGTATGTGAACCTTTGCTTTCAGTATCTGGTGTGACCCCCCCTGTGCAGCAATAACCGCAACTAAACATTTCCTGTGACTGTTGATCAGTCCTGCACACCGGCTTGGATTAATTTTAGCCCATTCCTCCGTACAGAACAGCTTCAACTCTGAGATGTTGGTGGGTTTCCTCACATTAACTGCTCACTTCAGGTCCTTCCACAACATTTCGATTGGATTAAGGTCAGGACTTTCACTTGGCCATTCCAAAACATTAACTTTATTCTTCTTTAACCATTCTTTGGTAGAACGACTTGTGTGCTTAGAGTTGTTCTCTTGCTGCATGACCCACCTTCTCTGATATAATTCAGAATTCATTGTTTCATCAATGATGGCAAGCCGTCCTGGCCCAGATGCAGCAAAACAGGCCCACACGATGATACTACCACCACCATGTTTCACAGATTGTTGGGATCCGTGCCCCACCCCCGGGTCTTGTTTTGTTTTTGCGGTTGTGGGCGATCAGGACTACATCGCCCACAATCCCATTCGGGACTATTACGGCGCCGGATCCTACCGCAGTTGTGGATCGTGTTTGTGTTCCGTTTCACTTCCACAGACATGTGTTGTGAAGATCAGACTTTGATAGATCCCCGTTCTTTAAATAAAAAAGGGTTCTCACTCACACCTGATTATCATCCCATTGATTGAAAACACCTGACTCTAATTTCACCTTCAAATGAACTGCTAATCCTAGAGGTTCACATACTTTTGCCACTCACTAATATGTAATATTGGATCATTTCATTTGTTCTCACCTGGACGACCAACATATTTCTGCAGTTCGAGATACTGGAGAAGTTCCTCAGCATTGGCCTTATTTGCCCACCAGTATGGGATTTCCTTCCACAGCTCTTTATGTCGTTCTCCTGTCTGATCCTCATAGTACAGCAGCACCTGGTAACCTGATGACCACAGACTCCGCAGGGTTATATCAGCCTAAACAAGCAAGCAATACAAAAACAGAATTAAACACACCAGAAGACAAATGTTTATGTATATTAATGAAAAAGATCTGCTTTTTACTGGGTTACTTTAAAATAATCTGTCACCTACACTGGGCGGGCACAATTTAGAGCCAAACGTCTTTTTAAAGAAATAAATTAATTCCTCGTGTAGGTGTTCACTTAAGCCTTCAAAATGACTACAGGCGAGAATGACGATCTCTTTGGGATGAGCTGTGAGCCACTCAGCAACACACTGTACAGTTTCCTGTAATACAATTATTATTCTTGCAGACACGGTCCTCTTTGCAATAATAAAAATAAATACATATCAATAAAGAACAGAATGCAAAACAAGCCTTACCACAACTGTGATTTTGGTATAGATGACATGGGTGAAGTAAAGATCACCTGAAATGTCATTCTGTTTTCGGGCAATTCGGAGGTCAAAGTATCGGATGCCGGCTTGGAGTTGCTCTATTATGTTTTTAAGCTGTTGGAAATTAAAACAGGAAAATTGGTCATTTAATACGAGCACAGCTTTTTGTTAATCCACTTTACATTTACATTTACAGCATTTAGCAGATGCCCTTATCCAGAGCGACTTACAATGGATACAGTCTTACAATCCAAGCAATTGTGGGTTAAGGGTCTTGCTCAAGGACCCAACAGTGGCAGCTTGGCAGAGATGGGATTTGAACCCTGGACCTTCTGGTCCATAGTCCAGTACCTTACCCACTAGGCCACCACAGTCCACAAACATCACTTTGTCTTCCAATTTATAATCTAAGTTTCCCTTATTACACAACAGCTACAGTGGGGTAAAAAAGTATTTAGTCAGCCACTGATTGTACAAGTTCTCCTACTTAGAAAGATGAGAGAGGTCTGTAATTTTCATCATAGATTTTTAAAAACTTTAATTGTAAATCATGGTGGAAAATAAGTACTTGGTCACCCAAAAACAAGCAAAATTTCTGGCTCTCACAGACCTGTAACTTCTTCTTTAAGAAGCTCTTCTATCCTCCACTCGTTACCTGTATTAATGGCACCTGTTTGACCTCGTTATCTGTATAACAGACACCTGTCCACAGCCTCAAACAGTCAGACTCCAAACTCAACCATGGCCAAGACCAAAGAGCTGTTGAAGGAAACCAGGAAGAAAATTGTAGACCTGCAGCAGGCTGGGAAGAATGAATCTACAATAGGCAAGCAAGTTGGTGTGAATAACTCAACTCAATTGTAAGAGATTTTAAGCCAAAACCTCCTTCCATCAGTGAGAGAATTGAAGATGGAACGTGGCTGGGTCTTCCAGCATGACAATGATCCCAAACACACCGCTCAGGCAACAAAGGAGTGGCTTCGTAAAAAGCATTTCAAGGTCCTGGAGTGGCCTAGCCAGTTTCCAGACCTCAACCCCATAGAAAATGTGTGGAGGGAGTTGAAAGTCCGTGTTGCCCAGTAACAGCCCCAAAACATCACTGCTCTAGAGGAGATGGAGGAATGGGCCAAAATACCAGCTACAGTGTGTGCAAACCTGGTGAAGACTTACAGGACCTCTGTCATTGCCAACAAAGGTTATGTTACAAAGTATTGAGTTGAACTTTTGTTATTGACCAAATACTTATTTTCCACCATAATTTACAAATCAAATTCTTTAAAAATCCTACAATGTGATTTCCTGGATTTTTTTCTCATTTTGTCTATCATAGTTGAAGTGTACCTATGATGAAAATTACAGACCTCTCTCATATTTCTAAGTAGGAGAACTTGCACAATCAGTGGCTGACTAAATACTTTTTTGTCCCACTGTATCTGACGGTGTACGAGATGTGCCTCCTCTGTGACACATTTGTAATGAAGCTTGTGCATTGGTCATTGGGCAGGCCAGCGCTTTTAGAAGAGAATGATAGTTGCACTTTCTCCATACACAAGGTCACAGGTGCCAGACTGATTATTTATTGATAACATCACTTCCAACTAGATCGCAATATCTGTTATGTTCTTTTGGATGTCTGGACAGAACTATGGTAGTGCCTGGGATTGGCCCTGATAGCAGGGCAAATGCTTTTCTCTTGCACCTCCGCTTCAATATTTACTTAATCTTGATGATAACTTCCTATTTATCTAATACACTGGAGGAGATTGTGTATTGATGTTCAAATGTATGTACAAGACGTGTTTAAAATGAGAGAAAAGTACCACCAAGCCCCATGTGCATAGCTTCATTTTGTACTTGTGTTTTTGTAGACACCCCAGAGGCTTTGCAGCTATAGATAGTGGCTTTGAAATGCGTACCTGGGTAGTAGCCCATCTGTATATGATGGGACGAGTAAAACAGAAGAGAAGTCTATCCAGCAGCCTTAAGGAATCAGACTCTGATCTGACCAGTGGAGAAGTGATGTCCAGACAGTAACTCATGGCATCATGACTCCCTGTGAGGGAGAAATCCAAATGCTTTTAAAAATGCCATGAATGAATGATATTCAGGGATATCAGCATAACTGAAGTGTAAAATTCCAATCACTGCACACTTCAGTTCTAAACGTCTCAGTATCGGCAGTTAATTCTCATCATGGGACCATTTAGGGAGAATGTAATAGAAGTAGCATTTTCCTGGAACCTGTATACACTCACTGGCCACTTCATTAGTAACACCACGCTAGTACACCTACACAGTTGCTGGAGATTTGTCAGCTGCACATCCATGATGCAAATCTCCTGTTCCACCACATTCCAAAGGTGCTCTATTGGATTGAGATCTGGTGACTGTGGAGGCCATTTGAGTACAGTGAACTCATTGTTATGTTCAATAAACCAGTTTGAGATCATTTGTCACATGCTGTGTTATCCAGCTGGAAGTAGTCATCAGAATATGGTAAACTGTGGTCATAAAAGGATGGAAATAGTCAGCAGCAATATCCAGGCAGACTGTGGCATTTAAACCATGTTCAGTTGCTATTAAAGGGGCCTAAAGTGTGGGAAGAAAATGTCCTTCAAACCATGAAATCACTACCAATAGCCTGAGCCATTGATACAAGGCAGGATGGATCCACACTTTCATGTTCCATTCTCCTCTAATCTCTGGCATCAGCAAGGCATTTTTTGCCCAGGGAACTGCCACTCACTGGACAATTTCTCTTTTTCAGACCATTCTCTGTAAACCCTAGAGATTGCTGTGTGAAAATGTGTGAAATAGCCCGTCTAGCACCAACAACACCACATTCAAACACACTTAAATCACATTCCTTCCCCATTCAGATGTTGGTTTGAAGTTCAGCAGGCTGTCTTGACCATGTTTGCATGCCTCAATGCATTGAGTTGCTGCCATGTGTTTGGCAGATTAAATATTTTCACTAACTTGCAGTCGAACATTCATCCATTTACTTTCTTATCCGCATAATCCTGGACTGGGCCACAGGCGCAAGGCACCTAGACAGAGCGGCAATCCATCACGCCAATCCACTTTAGAGACACCAATTAACCTAACATGCATGTCTTTGGACTGTGGGTGGAAACAGGTGTACCGGCAGTAAACCCACACGGACATGCAGACTCCACACATAAAGAACCCAGTGGCACCTGGGGATTGAACCCAGGACCTTCTCACTGTGAGGCAACAGTGCTACCCACTTAGCCACCATGCTGCAGCAGTTGAACAGGTGTACCAAAAAGTGGTTGGTGACTGTATTTCAAATACATCACATTTTACCAGCAACGTGAACATGACATCAGCGTTGACATTTTCAACAAATCTGAGGAGATTAAATTATCTTCTGAGGTGTAATTTTGAAATTTCATGTTTTGTCTGTTCAACTTCTATTCATTTGTTAATATACATCAATTCCTGCATTTCAGGTCTGCAACACATTCCAGTCTACATGCCTAAATGAACAGTTTCTTCCATGTGATTGATTATATACTTACATTAACAAGCAGCAGAACAGGTGTACTTAATGAAGTGGCCAGTGAGTGTAGCTTAATATAATTAATAATAATAATTAAGTCCTCTTTAAGATAAGTTACATTCTGAAGAAAAGTCACAGGCTGTAGACAGAACCATGTTCCCATTTTTATCAAAGTTTAAATATGGATGTGTGGAAATAGTTAGTCTCACCTGGTATGGTTAGGTTGGTTAAGGGAATATCCCACAGCTCTTCTGGTAAAGTTGACATCCAGTCCTCATTGTTCTTCTCGCTTGGCAAAACAGGTGCCATGTGTGGTCCTAAATCTGAATAAGTTTAGATATAAAGGATTATAATGAGTATATAGAAACCTGTGTGACCTCACTCCTTTTTTGCCATACTAATAGGCTAGATAGTGTAACTAGCCTTAAAGCATTACATTTCTAACTCGTGAGGTTTGTTTTTGAGTAACTGTTTTGAACTTTTTTCCCTCTGAGCTCTCGTGGAAGGCGGACGCACTGCTTCTCGCTCCCTTATCTCTCCTGCTTGGCTTCTTTGTATCTGTCTCGTCTACTCTACTCTACTCTACTCCGTAGCACAGCTCAGCAAAGAACAAACCATGGAATTGGTTAAATGGTCTCTGAATGCTATTGACACCATCTTCTCAACGAGAAGTTCGGGTTCGGGGGAACCCGCATGCCCCGACGGAACACAGATGCCAGGATACTCGATGGACCCGTGGGGGAAGTGGAAAGTCGTGTACCTGGCACCTCTTTCGTTAGAGGACATAGAGGATGTTTATCTATTCGGAACTTTGATCGTGGGGTTTCTGCTGATCGGATTAGGCGTTACCCTGCTGTATCGGAAACTTACAAGAGTTGGGTCAGTTGTCAAAGGGCCCCAGAAAGTGCCCAATTTGATTGAAATGGTGGGCAAAGCCGTTGGAACTCAGACTGCGTACATTAACCGCACTATGGAATCCATCGTGGAGAAACTAACGGATTTGCGGAAGGAGGTTAACCAGCAGAGATACATTGCTTCTGAGTGTTACATTTTTGAGCTCAGTCAAAAAAATACAAGTCGTTTTTGGTTTTGGCTTTCCCATATCAGCAACGGCCTTGCTGATAAGAAATTCCTCCAGTGGATCTGTTGCTAAGGACCTACCCTCCCCCATCCTCTGACTTTCATTCTGGGCAGCAAGAGCTGTATACAGCCACATCATCGCAAACTTTCTACAGACTCTATCTGCGCAAGAATCTGAACTGAAAAGAACATTCTGTCCCTACCTAATCAAAAGCCTCCACTCTAAGCTTGCCTTCCCAAGGGTGGAGAGACGGGTCTGCAGGGCGTAATGGCTGCGCACACGGATGGCTGCTTGAAGTTTTTGGTTACTTTTCCCAATACCCTTATCCCCAACCAGTGGCTAGTTGTGTGTTTATGTTATGTGCATGTGCTTGTGTGCTGGAAGGAGTTCTCCTTCTTTCCCAATGTGTTAATTATTTCTTGTTTCTTCTAAAAAATCCTTTTGTTGCCTTGTACTTGTACATGTGTAATGACAATAAATTGAATCCAATCCAATCCAATCCAATTACCTGCTACGGTCATTCCATAAATAGGTTGATAAAAGAACATGTGAATTTGATGAGAGTCTAAAACACTTAATGTGAAAAAACTCTTAACGTGGCTTAATGTACTTAAATAATGACATAAAGACACCAAACCTCTCTGGATTACTACTGGTCATAAGTAATCTACTGAAATTATTAACATGTGGCCCACAAGGAAAGTAGCCTTTATAATGTAAAATAATTACGTTTAAGCTTTCTTTAGTCCCATTAAAACCCTATCATAGGGAAAGGCTTGACGTGGCATAAAGTACTAAAGCCCACGTTGTACTAAGGGTTAATTGGGCTTTGGGGAGTAGGGGAGAATGGGGACGTTTTTTTGCAACAAGGGGCAGTTGCAACATGGCTTATTTTTACCACTTAGGAACAAGCTACTATATTCATACTGCACATGCTCAGTTAGGCCCTCCTCATTCCCGGAGGAAAACAGCCACATATGACTATGTCAACGGGCATAACTTGCGTGTGTCAAAGCTATTGGGTCAATCTAATATAGCAAGTTTTATCATGGCTGTCAGTTTAGGGACAACTGCAACACCTTGTTGCAACTGTGCCTTATGACAATGTTAATGGAAAATCTTGCATTTACATTCATTATAACATTGTGAATTGTATTGATTAATGTAGAATAACTTTCTATATTCATCTAAAAGCTGCATCCGATCTATTATATGGTTATTCTAATTATCTACCTAATTAAAGGTTTACAGAAGCATTATTAAATTGCAGTGTCTAGATTTTGAGAATTTTATAGTTTAATGGATTGTAATAATTCAACCAAAAATATGATTTTTACTTGAAAATATGTTTTTCATTTTAGTAGCCTTGGTCTTTATACAGCCAAGTTAATTTTGTGAAGTGTCTGCATGTAATTTAGTGACCCTGTCTGCACAAATAAAATAAAGGCAAAATGACATTAAAGAATGATTTTATTACATTTTAATGAATGTTGCAACTGTCCCCTGTTATGGGGTCAGTTGCAACATTTGGCTGTCTGTGGGGGTAGTGTTTAATACATTAAGCCATGTTAAGCCTTTTCCCTAGAATAGGAATGGGAAGCAAAAAAGCTTAATGTAAAAATTATTTTCTTTTTGGATCACAGGTTCATCATTTCAGCAGTAGAGAAGAAGTCTGACCAGTCGTAACTGAGATGAGTTTGGTTCCTAGGTCATTATTTGGTACATTCAACCACGTTAAGCCTTTTTAAGGGTACACCCTTACACTCCCTGACCTGGGATGTTGGGGATTTTTTGTTACAAACTGCTGCCTGAGATTGCTGCTACTGCAACACAACAACATGGTACGTGTACCCTAGTTCTGCATGTCTACAGGCAAAGCAAAACATGATGCTTTACCCCTGCTCAAGAACAGACTGGTCTGGAGCCATCATGGAACTCTTTAGTACGCTTTAGTACCATCACAGATTCGTAAACGCACCTCCTTACTTTGACGAGCTTCGAACCAAAGGATTCCGGATCGTGTCCAGCACCTGGCCCTTACGAGAGCTGTATAGACCGTTTACACTTGATGTTCTACTAAAAAGATTTCACATTAAACCAAAATCCTAACAAGTATGACAAGAACCAACTTCGAACTTGAGGCCCGCTTTCTTTTCCGTCACGAGGACGGTCGAGCGCGTGTGTCCTGTTTACCTGGGAAAGTGACGGTGTTCCAGCGAGAAGAAAACAAGACCGATGAGAAAGTGTGACGCTCTGGATAACTTCTCCTGAGAAATCCTGGTTACGGGTATCCGTGCGGACGGTTATTTAAAGCTTAACACATATCTAAACAGCGTTACGGACAAGATGGTTTCAATGTTTTGGATAATAGTTGTAAACACAATAATGAGCTGCAGCACGCCAGAATAAGGTTACTCCGCGTTTTTAAATTCGCATCATCCAACTCGTCAGCATTAGCGTTTTAAACCATCTTCTTTTGTATCATCGTTAGTCGTTTCTCCGGTGACTTTCTAGAACAATTTGAGTCAAAAGACTGAAGGAAACTCCGTACGTAAGAAGCCATTTCCTCGTTCTCTACATAGTTGTGCTCAGCCTGTCACGTTAAAGTAGTCAGCAGATCCGATAACTTTTTCGCTTTCAATCAAAATACGGCGTTTTTTCATGGTATATGAAGCAAAATGGTTCAGATATTTGTAGGTCAGGCTAGATTTATATGCAGAAACAATCATCCTTATCCAGTGCGGTTTACAGAGGTGCTTTGTATTCTACAGCCCCAAATAAGAAAACGTTTGGACAGAACCCAGATAGCACGTATACGTTGGCTCAACGACATCAGTTACGTTGGCAAATGACGTTGGGCCAACGACATTTTTGCCGGTGGCCCTACGTTGGTCTGACGTCAGGTATCAACCGGTGTTTGACAGTGGCCCAACCTTTGTTTGACATTGGCCTGATGCCACCCTGATGTCGGCTGTCAAACCAGGGTTTTGACTTTGGGCCAACGCCGGTCTGACGTTGGTCTGATGTTGACCTGATATCGCTGTCGGACATGCAAATAAAAACGCAGTGGGTCTTGACTTTGACTTTTATTTCACTGCAGACGGTATGATATTTCATGTTTTGTATGGTCAACTTAAATTAGTTTGTTTATATACATCCGTTCCTGCATTTCAGGTCTTCATGTTCCAAAAAACATTGGGACGGTAACACATTTACCACTTTGTAATGTCGCCATTCCTTCTCACCACACTTTAAGGGCATTGTGACATCGAAGATACCAAGCAATTAAGTGTTATGTGTCCTGTTCTTCCTGCAAACGTTATAAGGTGTGCAACAGTACATGGTTGTTGTTGTTGTGGTGTTTTTCCATTTCAAAATTCTCCACACATTCTCAATTGGAGACAGGTCAGGACTGAAGGAAGGCCAGTCCAGAACCCTCTTTTTTTAAGCAGCCATGGTTTTGTTATGTGTGCAGCATGTGGTTTTGCATTGTCTTATTGAAAAAATCATGAACATCCCTGGATAAGATGTTGCCTTGAAGACAGGATATGTTGCTCTAAAATTTCAGTGTACTTTTCTGCATTAGTGCTGCTTTAACAGAAGTGTAAATTACCTTTACCAAGGGCACTGACACAACCCCATACCACGATTGACCTGGCTTTTGGACTTGTTGCTGATAACAGTATAAATGATCCTTTTCATCTTTGGGTCAGAGCGAACAGCATTTTGCTCAGGGACCCCACAGTGGCCATTAGGCAGAGGTGAGATTTGAAACCTGGATTTTCTGGTAACTTAACCACTAAGTCACCATATCCCGTATATTTGACTGACCACAATATGTTTCCACTGGGGGATGGTCCATTCCAGATATCTCCGAGCTAAGTCAATGCCACTTTTGGACGTGGTTAATATAAGGCACAGCAAAGTTTTAAGTGACGTATGTGAATGTGACGTCATAGTGCTTCTCAAAGGTTTGCCAAAATAATCCCTTGCCCATGTGGTTATATCAGATATTGATGAATGACAGTTCTTGATGCAATGACATCTGAGGAATCAATCACCTGTTGACATCACATGTTTGAAATCACATCATCATTATTTGGAATGTGTTGCAGGCCCGAAATGCAGGAATGGATGTGTATTAACAAATTAAATGAAGTTGACCAGACAAAACATTCACCTTCAGTTCATATTATCTGTGAGGAAATAAAAGTAAAAATATATGTAACTCACTGCATTTGTTTTATTTATTTACATGTCCCAAACTGTCCCAACTTTTTCTGATTTGGGGTTCTATTTAAAAATAAGGGATCTATCAAAATATGATCTTCACAATACGTTTGTGGAAGTGTGTCATGGCACAAACAACAGCAAACTTTGTGGTTTAAATCAGAAGTGTTATGTCTGAAAAAGGAACACAATACATTCTAACATAAGGTATGGGCCTGTTTTCCTACATCTGGGCCATGACGGTCATTGATTGAACAATAAATTCTGAATTATACCAGCAAATTCTAAAGGAAAATATTAGGACACTTGTCTATGAACTGAATATCAAGAGAAAGTGGGTCATGTACCAAGACAATGACCCTAAGCATAAAAGCCAATTTAATAAAGAATGATTGAAGAAGAAAGTTAATATTCTGAAATGATCAAGTCAGTGTCCTGACATTAATCCAAATCAAATACTGTGGAATTACCATAGGAGAGCAGTTCATGTGAGAAAATCCACTAACATCCCAGAGTTAAAGGTGCTCTGTACAGAGGAATTCCTCCAAAGTGATCTGATGATGGATCAACAGATACAGTACTGGAAATGTTGCTCCACAATAATCACCAGATGATGTCACATATTAGTTTGCATGTGTTTTTATTCATCATAATCATTTGCATATCAAAACAGGTTACATGAAGAAAGGATGATTTTCTGAAGACATAGATAAGAGTGACATGGTGGCATATTATTGTTTTTCCCCCACAGGTTTCACTTCCTGAACAAGTGAGTTCATTGACTTTATCCACTGCCCTCCTAATACCAGATTCATAAAGTAATGGTTTGCCAACTTTGATGAAGAACTGCATGCACAGAGCCATGACCTTAACTCCATCAGAGACCGTTGAGATCAAATCCAATGCCAACCCTGAGGACCTGTTGTCAAACAGCAGTGCACACCCCCACAGTCAATCTAGTGTCTACTAAGTCACTCTGGATAAGGGCATCTGCTAAATGCTGTAAATGTAAATGTAGTGGAAATCATTTCAGAATGGGGAAGGCTCTTGTTGAGCAACAGAGGACAAAATCAATACCAATAGCAATGTTTTTGTACTATACAGTGTATATTAAATTACTTAATGTCCTCCTGTTGCTCTCTAGTGCATCTTTATTGCTTTTGCTTTGCAATTTTCTTAATGTACTTTTGCTATTGTATTCAAATTTGTATTGCAGCACACTACAGGGTTTCTGTCTCATGCTGACAACAAAATGAGTTTTCTAGCAGACCACAAGCTACCTTAATAAGAAGAAAAAATTGTCTGCTCAGTACAGTAGTCACTTGTCTAAACATACTCATCATACAGTACTCAGTAAGTAAACTTATTTTCTAATTGTATGCAGAATACAGAGGTGGCTGTAGAGGTGACTTGGCTTCATTATCATGGTTGTTTTTTTTCTGTCAAATGTTCTTTAGTTGAAACTTTCAAATAAACATTAAGAAATGTATATTATATACACAGATAATGTCATAATGTATATGGTAATAAATAATTCAAATGCTAGAATAAGGGCAAAAAGAGTACAGATGGAAAGACATGCAGTAGACAGTTTTTTCCTGAAGAGGATATTTGTGGAAAAACACTGGTCATGCTTAAGTGGAATGACACTGTGAAGAAATATTTCAATTATGATGCATATGCTGGGAGCTGAAATGTAGTATGCTTGTCTACTCTGGTACTTTGGGTGAAATCATGCATGCTGTGTTTAGTACAATGCCCTGTATAATATACTGAGCGCCCAAAGGTCTGAGATCACTAGTGAAAATGCTTACCTTTTGCATTTTTGCTTTTGCTAGTGAAAATGCTTCTCTTTAACAAATGTAATACAAAGTTGTCATTACAAATCATATAATCAGCATAATAGTTTAAGTGAAAAGTTGAACGTTAGAAAAAAAACCCATGTGGGTTTTCCCTGGGTACTCCGGTTTCCTCCCACAGTCCAAAGACATGCATGTTAGGTTAATTGCTGTCTCTAAAATGCGAGTTCGTATGAGTGTGTGAGTGCATGTGCCCTACAATGGACTGGTGCCCTGTCTAGGGTTGTTCCTGCCTTGCGCCCTGTACCACCGGCAAGGCCCTCCCGCGACCCTGTAAAGGATTAAGTAGATAAGAAATTGATTTAATGAATGTTCCCCCTTTTTCTTTAATTACAGTTTGCACTCAGTCTGGTATGGACTCCTCAAGTTTGTGCAAAATCGTATGATCCATATTATCCCAGCATGATTTCACCATATTCCAAAGAACATCTTGTGATCTTAGTGAATGGTTCGCCTTTCTCTGACTTCAAGTGCCCCCATAAATGCCATGACAGTCAGCACCTTTTGATCTTCTTTGGTCTTCAAGTAGTTGTTGCAATGCTTTGGGTCATTATCCTGGTACGGGATGCTGTTGATCTGGGTTTGTCTACATTTCACATTTCCGACTCTATAACTGCTACATGACTCATAAAATACAGTACGTTTACATTCATATTTGAAACTTAATGACCAACAATTATGTGTACTACTTTAGGATTGAGTACCCCCTTAAGTAATAGTCATTTTATGTACCAGTAGTCTAGTTTAAAAGCAACATCTGCTTCACATATCTTCATGTTCTCTAATGACTGTTGCCAGGACAAGCTAAAACAGTACAACAGCATATCAGGGATAATATTAATAAGTTAATATTTAAGCATTCAAAACATGTGCACTCCATTATCCTAAAAACAAATCTTAATTTTTAAAGTAGAAAACCAAACAACTATAAGTTCAGAACAATAATAAGAGCACATCCTGTGTGCTATGTGCCAAATGTGCGTTTCAGAAGCTGTTTCATCATCTTCAAAATTGTGTGCTCCTACTGAGCAGACTTTCGTTCAGTGCTACAACTGTAGGTATAAACTGGCACTCAGTCACAAAATCACCAGCTATGATGTTGAGGCAGCCGGTGCTGGATCCAGGCTTCTGTGCCCTGACCCATTGGAGTAACAGGGGGTTTGTTGCAATCACCATGTCCTTCAGTGTTTCCAGAGGATGGGAACAGATGTACTTCAGGTCTACAGTGAGATTCATGCCTGTCACAAAGAATCCATCTGTGGAATAATATGCAAGTCAGAAATATTCTATGTTTTCTCCCTGAAAATAACTTTATAAAGGTTCAGAAAAGGGCAGACTTTGAATTACCTGGACGACCAAACTGTTTCTTGCGTTCAAACTCCTCAATGAGTGATTCTGCTTTACATTTGTTAGCCCACCAGTAGGGGATGTGAGACCACAACTCTGTGTGGCAATTGGCTATGTTGTTTTCATAAGAGACAATCACCTGATAACCTGAATTCCACAGGTTCCTCAGTGTGACAGGGACCTGATAGGACAGATAGTGGAATTACAGTTATACCCATTCAAGACCTTTACATTCTATAGTATTACACATTTACTTCTTGTACCCACTTAAATGCAATTCATTTAGATTTAGTCATCTTATCCAAAAATTACAACTGATACAATCTTACAAGGTACAATTCAAGAAGCAAGTAGCACCTTGAGGCTTGAACCCTGGACCTTCTTTTTCCAAATTGCAGTAGCTTAACCACTAGTCCACCACACTTTAAATGGCTTCATACCTGAGCCTAAAATCTCAATGCACTATCCATTGTGCCACAGAACCTGCTTTCCATTCCTAGGACCCCTAATTCTATTACTAGGACCTGTAACTACAGAAGGCTATGGATTATATTTTTTTCATTTAATAAAGTGTACCTGTTGATAGGGTCAGTTCAGGGTCATGGGCTAGGATCTATCTGACTACTCAGAGCACCAGGCAAAGAACAACAAGAAAGGGCACACACACTCACTCACTGGGACAAAACTGGAGATGCCAGTTTACCTAACACACATCATTTCCCTGAAGGAAACTCAGACATGGGAAGAACATGCAAAATCCACACATTCAGTGGCTGGGCCAGAACATGACCCCAGATTTCAGGAGCTGTAAGGTGACAGTCCTAACCAGTGTCACCACTGACACCTCATGTGTTTAAAAAAAAAAAAAAAAAAAAAAAAAAAAAAAAAAAATATATATATATATAATATATATATATATATATATATAATTTTTTAGATTTATCCTGGTTCAGGTTGCAGGGTCAGTGGGTTGTAGTCTGGAGCCTATCCTGAAATTCGTGGGGTGCAGTAAAACTGTGTACCCTGGACAGGGTTGCCAGTACAGTTTCATGAAAAAAGTGTTTGCCCCCTTCCCTGATTAATTTTTTTTTCTTGCAGGTTTGTCCACACTTAAGTGTTTCGGAACACATCAAACCAATTTAAAATATAGTCAATAGACAACACAAGTAAGCCCACAAGTAAGAGCCCAAGTTGCAGTTTTTAAATGAAGGTGTTTATTTTTAAGAGAGAAAAAAATCCAAACCTACATGGTCCTGTGTCCCCAGTTAAAACACAACTTAACTATGGTTATCACACCTGGAGTTCACTGTCTCTAGCCACACCCAGGCCTGATTATCGCCACACCTGTTCTCAATCAGGGCATCACTTAAATTAAAATAGGACCTGCCTGACAAAGTGAAATACACCAAAATGTCCTTAAAAGCTACACAACACATCATGCCAAGATCCAAAGAAATTCAGGAACAATTGAGAAAAGAATGTAATTGAGATCTTATCAGTCTAGAAAGGCCATTATAAACCATTTCTAAAGCTTTGGGACTCCAGCGAACCACAATGAGAGCCATTTATCAACAAAATGGCAGAAGACATGGAACAGTGGTGAAACCTTCCCAGGAGTGGCTGGCCGGGTGGCTGGCCGACCAAAATTAACCCAAGAGTGCAGCGATGACTAATCCCAGAGGTCACAAAAGACCCCACAACAACATCTAAAGAACTGCAGGCCTCACTTGCTCAGTTAAGGTCAGTGTTTCCATGCCGCCACCATAAGAAAGAGAATGGGGCAAATAGGCCTGCATGGCAGAGTTCCAAGACGAAAACCACTGCTGAGCTTGTCTCAATTTTTCCAGAACACAGCTTGATGGGGAAAAACACTCTGTGGACTGACGAGACAAAAGTTGAACTCTTTGGAAGGTGTGTGTCCATTACATCTGGCGTAAAAGTATCACAGCATTTCAGAAAAAAGAACATTATACCAACAGTAAAATATGGTGATGGTAATTGTGATGGTCTGGGGCTGCTTTGCTGCTTCAGGACCTGGAAGACTTGCTGTGATAAAAACGGAACTATGAATTCTGCCGTCTACCAAAAAATCCTGAAGAGAATGTCCGAGCCATCTGATTCCTGACCTCAAGCTGAAACAAACTGGGGTCTGCAAGTGAACAATGATCCAAAACACACCAGCAAGTCCACCTCTGAATGGCTGAAGAAAAACAAAATGAAGACGTTGGAGTGGCCTAGTCAAAGTCCTGACCTGAATCCTATTGAGATGCTGTGGCATGACCTTAAAAAGGCCGTTCATGCTCGAAAACCCTCCAATGTAGCTGAATTACAACAATTCTGCAAAGATGAGTGGCCAAAATTCCTCCACAAAGCTGTAAAAGACTCATTGCAAGTTATCACAAACACTTGGTTACAGTTGTTGCTGCTACGGGTGGACCAACCAGTTATTAGGTTTAGGGGGCAATCACTTTTTACACACGGCCATGTAGGTTTGGATTTTTTTCTCCCTTAATAATAAACACCTTCATTTAAAAACTGCGTTTTGTGTTTACTTGTGTTGTCTTTGACTAATATTTAAATTGGTTTGATGTTCCAAAACACTTAACTGTGACAAACATGCAAAAAAATAGGAAATCTGGACGGGGGCAAACACTTTGTAACATCACTGTATATCATTCAGGGCTCAGAAGAGGTCGCTGTTGCGGTGCTCCCTCAGATATGGTCAGCTTTGTGACAGTGTGACACTGATCTGGCTGGAAGGAACCACAGTTCAGTGATGTCCTCTAGTGAACAGTCAATGCATCAGCGTCACTGCAGTACTGAGAAAGATCCTCCACCCAAATAGTACCTGACGTGTGGTGGCCCTGTGGATGCTCTGACCATTAGAGAACAGAGTAAAGGGGACTAACAATGTGAGAGAACGTGATGGATTACAGTCTGTCATTGTGGAACTACCAAGTGCAGAAATAAGTGCAGAAACAAGGAAGTGTACCTAATAAAGTGATTAGCGGGAGTATACAGTATGTATAATGTAGGGAACATTGAATAGTGCACCATCTCAGATACAGCCCATTTCTACAGGTACATCAAGGGCAATTTTACCAGCCCTATTAATTACGTAGTTAGATACGATAAAGGGACATACTGTTTTAGGACACAGCTTGGAGTTGAACACACTCATTATGGTGGAGATAAGCTGCATGTGGAGCTCTTGACTGAGGTCCTGGAAATGACTGAAAGACAGGATGACTATCTCTCTCGGATGGGCATCCAACCATGCCCTGATTTCTTTCAGTACAGTCTGTAATGGCACAATAATACAGTACAATTACTACAGAAATAAACCACTTACTAATCTATGAAAGCTGTTGAGCAGTTAGCACATAAGCACAGGACTAGATTTTGTACATAGCATTAGTACTATTGCTCAGAGATACTCTGCACTTCAGCTGGCTTACCTCTACAGTCATAGTCGTGTAAACTCCATGGTAAAAGTACAGATCCGAGGAGCTGTCATTGGGCCGATGCGCTATCCTCAGATCACAATATCTTACGCCACATTCTAACTGCTCCCGCACACTACAGTCCTACAGTAAAATAACATACACACCAAACAAATACATCAATCACTAACACCAGACTGATATGCGCCTACACTTCATAAGATGCATTCATAGGTTTATTATCTGTTGTTGTCATAACTATGACTGTAACGCACTTCTTCAAGCTCTGAGACAAATTACTGCAAAAAGCAGAAGGCAATTCATTTCCTGCTGGGTTCACCAACAATGCTCACGCAGGGCAATTTAATGTGTTTTCCTTTAAGTGCAATAGATATTAGAGTCGACATAATAGCATGAAGTACAAATCGAATTCGATGCACTTTATGCTTTTGTTTTTGCTTGCATTTATTTTTTAAGCATACACTCATAGAAACACTTTCTTACAAAAGACCAAACACTATTTTGAAGGGAATACATCAGTTTACCTGTGTTACTGCCCACTTGTAAACAAACGGCCGGATGATGGGCTTCATGTACTTGTCTAGTTTTTGCAGCATATCAGGTTGTTTGAGGTCGATTGGGGAACGATTGTTTGTATCCAAACAGTAAGTGATAGCATTGTGGCTTCCTGGAAAAATCAACAATAATAAGTACCACAGAAATGTAGCGTCCAAAAGAGAACATTGGATAATATGATAAGACTTGAAAACTTGAATTTATGTCATAAATATCATAAATATATGGGATATATATTAAGCTTCACTGCAATATACACTGTCCAATCACTTTATTATAACCACCTCCTTGTTTCTACATTCATTGCCAATTTTATCAGTTCTACTTACCATATAGAAGCACTTTGTAGTTCTACAATTATAGACTGTAGTTCCTCTGTGTCTCTACATATTTTGTTCGTCACCTTTACTCTGTTCTCTAATGATCAGGACCCCCACACATCAGGTACTATTTCGGTGGTTGATCATTCTGAGCACTGTCATGCTGTGTGGATCAGATACAGCAGTCCTGCTGGAATTTTACACACCTCGGTGTCACTGCTGGACTGAAAATAGCCCACCAACCAAAAATGTCTAGTCACCAGAATCCTGTCTGACCATTAGTGGACAGAGTAAAGCAGAATAAGAGAGACTAACAAAGTACGTAGAGAAAAGGATGAACTACAGTCTGTAATTGTAGAACTACAAAGTGCTTCTATGTGGTAAGTGGAACTGATGAAATGGACAATGAGTGTAGAAGAAAGGAGATGGTCATAATAAAGTGATTAGCGACAGTGTTTATTTTACACAGCACAGCACAGCACACACAAACATGCAACCATCCCATGCCACAACCCATTTAGTAACACAATCTAGAAACCCAAATCAGAAGTATGGAAAATACAAAAAATACAAAAATGCTGTGTTCCTTTCATTTACTTTGACTTTTATTTCATTGTAAACACAATGTACCAATGATATTTCATTTGTTAATTTACGTTCATTCCTGCATTTTAGGCAATTCCACAACAAGTTTTTCTAGGATTAGCAGTTAATGTGAAGGTGAAATTAGAGTCAGATGTTTTCAATCAATGGGATGACAATCAGGTGTGAGTGGGCACCCTGTTTTATTCAAAGAACAGGGATCTATCAAAGTCTGCTCTTCACAACACATGTTTGTGGACCTCAGAAAAAGAGTTGTTGATGCTCATCAGGAAAAGGTTACAAAACCATCTCTAAAGAGTTTGGACTCCACCAATCCACAGTCAGACAGATTGGGTACAAATGGAGAAAATTCAAGACCATTGTTACCCTCCCCAGGAGTGGTCGACCAACAAAGATCACTCCAAGAGCAAGGCGTGTAATAGTTGATGAGATCACAAAGGAACCCAGGGTAACTTCTAAGCACCTGAAGGCCTCTTCCACATTGGCTAATGTTAATGTTCACGAGTCCACCATCAGAAGAACACTGAACAACAATGTTGTGCATGGCAGGGTTGCAAGGAGAAAGCCACTGCTCTCCAAAAATAACATTGCTGCTCGTCTGCAGTTTGCTAAAGATCACATGTACAAGCCAGAATGCTATTGGAAAAATGTTTTGTGGACAGATGAAACCAAAATAGCTTTTTGGTTTAAAGGAAAGGAAAACACTCCATTCCAGCATAAGAACCTTATCCCATCTGTGAAACATGATGGTGGTAGTATCAAGGTTTGGGCCTGTTTTGCTGCATCTGGGCCAGGGCGGCTTGCCATAAATGATTGAACAATGAATTCTGAATTATATCAGAGAATTCCAAAAGAAAATGTCAGGACATCTGTTCATGAACTGAACCTCAAGAGAAGCTGGGTCATGCAGCAAGACAACGACCCTAAGCACAAAAGTCGTTCTACCAAAGAATGGTTAAAGAAGAATAAAGTTATTGTTTTGGAATAGCCAATTCAAAGTCCTGACCTTAATCCAATCGAATGTTGAGGAAGGACCTGAAGCGAGCAGCTAATGTGAGGAAACCCACCAACATCCCAGAGTAGAAGCTATTCTGTATGGAGGAATGGGCTAAAATTCCTCCAAGCCGGTGTGCAGGACTGATCAACAGTTACAGGAAATGTTTAGTTGCAGTTATTTCTGCACAGTGGGGTCACACCAGATACTGAAAGCAAAGGTTCACATACTTTTGCCACTCACTAATACGTAATGTTGGATGATTTTCTTAAATTAATAAATGACCAAGTATAATATTTTTGTCTCTTTTTTTTTACTGGATTCTCTTTATCTACCTTTAGGACTTGTGTGAAAATATGATGATGTTTTAGGTCATATTTATGCAGAAATATAGAAAATTCTAAAGGGTTCACAAACTTTCAAGCACCACTGTAGCAAAGGCAATGATAATTATGATAGATGGTTTCTCTTACAACAAGGCAATAACCCAAGTAAAAAAAATAAAAAATAGTGCTATGTTAGTCAAACTGAGTACCAGTATGCATTTGACAGTGGTAGGTACAGTCATTAACAAAAAAAAAGCACCCAGGTAGCAATGTCGTACTGTAAATGATTACAGGTGTGGTCTGATTAGATACTGGGTCTTGCCACAAGCGACCACTGACTGCTAGAGGTGTCTCTACGACACACTTGGAAGACATTTTGCCCAGCTGACAGACTTTCAGAGGGGGCACATCATAGGACTCAGAGATGCAGGATGGACGTTTTGATGAATTGCCCACCATCTAGAACTTTCTGACCTAGCTATTAGGAAGTGTTGGGAGCAGTGGTTCTGTGAGGGCATCCACACATGACGAACAGGCTCTGGACGGCCCAGACAGACCACCAACAGAGAGGATTGTTTGATCTACTGACAAACTCGAGCAGCTCCGACAGTTTTGTTGTCCTTCATCCAGACATAGGTAGCACCTTCACTACACACCACTGTCTCTGCCTGGACCATTTCCAGGCACTTAGCAGAAGTGTTGTCACAGTGCCCATAATATGTGTTGCCATTGATAGCGAGCCACCAACGCTTCCATTTGCAGTGGTGTCGTGAACGAGAAACCTGGACTGCTACGGATTGAAACATTATCGTCTTCAGTGATGAATCCCGGCTCTGTTTGGAAGCCAATGACAGTTGGGTTCGAGGATGCAGTCCTTTAGATGAATCCTTCAATCCTGGCTTTGTTGTGGAGTGACAAGGGACACTAACAATCAGCGATATGTGAAGGACATCCTGTGGCCACATGTTGCTTCGAATGGCAGACATTACCATAACTTCTGTCCAGTGGTAAGTACAAAAACTGGAGCAGTGCCACTAATACAGATTTGGACCACCTGCCCCATCCTGCATGGTAATTTGAATTCTCTAGAATAGGCGTGGTCAGTGCTTTTTCTAAAGGTCTACAGTCACCGCAGGTTGACGTTACAACAACCACGGGCAGTGGCATCATGTGGTTAAAGCACTGGATTCTTTACCAGTAGATTTGGAGTACAAGGGCAAAGTATGCCTGAGCAAAGTCCTTCAAGTGCCTCTAAGATTGCATCAGTTATGAGTCATCTCTGGATAAATTATGTCTTCATTTTTGCTACAAATGTTACTATTCACAGGACATTTGAATACCATGTCTCTGATTGTTTTAACTGAGAACGTGCAGCCACTCCACACCATCACCATAAAGGTGAGCACCCCTGCCTAAGGATTTCATTGGTTCCAGTGTCATTTACATTTACAGCATTTGGCAGACGCCCTTATCCAGAGCGACTCACAATTGGTACAGTCTTACAATCCAAGAAATTGTAGGTTAAGGGCCTTGCTCAAGGAGCCAACCGTGGTGGCTTGGCAGAGGTGGGTCTTGAAGGTGGAGGTTGAAGGTTAAGGTGGGTCCTTAACCACTAAGCTATCACATGTCCACTCTGGGCTCTTGGAATGAACACCCAAACTCCCCCTTTTTTCAAGAAAATTAAACTGGATACCTGGAATGGCCAGAGTCCACAGAGGGATGTCCCACAATTCAGGAGGTAGATGTGCCATCCAGCTGTCCATTGGCAATCGTCCGAGTGACATCCCACCGCTCTCTGGGATTGTCTCCGATGACATCTGGAACCTTCCAAACCCAGTTAATGATAAGCCATGTACAAAAATGTCCAAGTTTTGAAGCTTAAGGCAGCAGTGACCAGCCTGCTTTAAAATATATATTCAAATGAAGTTATTCAAATGAGCGTGGAGGACTAGAGGGATGTCTTTTGTAATGTCCAAAGCTGAAAGCCATTTCAGGACACTCTGGATAATACACGTATTCCATTACTCGAAGAGTACTTCATGTCAAGTTCTCTCGGTGATGATTTGTTTAAAGAAACATAAATAATTCCCCCTAAGAAAATGTTTATTTTATCCAATAAGTCTGGTGTTTGTGGTCGCAGGAGAGGAGTACGTACGAGGCGGTTTCCAATGCAAATAGTCCGGGTAGAGATATGAAAGAGGTGGAAACACGATAATCCGGAAGAAGCCTGTTCTCCGTGAAGAGGAACCTCTCGTCATTGTATTGACTTAATATTAGTCATTACGCAGGAATGCTGTCCAACCTCTAAGCTCGTAGTGAAGTGTGCTGTATTACCGAAATGTACTGAGCGCCGGCGAAAAACGAGTTAGTGTGTGTGTGTTGAACTGCCGGTTGGATGAAGGCGGGGTTTCGCTTCTATTGTATTCGTTAAAGTGCCAAGGCCGCCGAACGAAGGTAATTATTAGCACAGCTCCTATGATAGTGTTCTAATAACTGCTCTTTAAATTCTTAATTTAATTGTTTTCATGTTGTTTTTGTTGTGTGTTGCAGGAATTAGCGAAACGCTGAGCTCAGATACTGCAGTGGGCTAAATGCACTGCTGGACGTTCCACAAATAACTTGCCTGAGAACCTCTGCGCCACCTAGACTGAGATCTAAAACATTTCCCATATAAAATATCCTCACACGGACGAAATAAGGAGCTTTGTGAATGGATTTAGTATTTTAAGCGGTAAAAACTGAGTAACTGAAAAACACTACAGTCCAAGTGTTCCATTTATATTTTAGGGATTCATTATTAACAAGCTATTTAAATGGATATAGTGGAGTCTTCTTTCAAATGAAGATTCTTGCTTCCAAATTAGGGGAGCCTGTTTTGAAGTTTCAAAGTTATTGTTTATTGTTTCTTTTTCCCAGCTCTTCCTGGTCATCGCCATCAGGGGTTGCTGTTGTAGTACTTGGGGATGATCCCTCATCTCACACAGCCAATCATATTTGCATGTGATCCCAGACTTAGCCAGAAGGCACCATCTGGACGCAAACCCAAGCCACCGTGGGTAGAGGCTAGCATCTTGGAACAGTGTGCCATGTTTAATGTTCTACTTCCAAATTAAGGAAGCCTGTTGTAAAAGAAAGGTTCCTGTTTGATGTTCCTGTTTCTAAATTAAGCTTTCCATTTCTGAATGAAGAGTATTTTAATTCACGCTGAGGCGTTTTGAGTAATTTGGAGGATTAAATGTATTTTAAGGACTAAGGAATATGTTACATAGTGACTTAGGTCTTCCATGATGTTCAGAAAGCAACCTAAAGCCAGTAAATCCAGGTGACTATACTTGTGGTTATCTTGACAACGTTTTGAGGCTTCATGAACAGATCCTCACTGAAAAAGGTACCTTTTAACCCTTATTTGCACCTTTATCTCACATATAATCAAGGCACTCAGAACTACTACTTCCAAAATGAGCCAAATCTTTCTGCAGTTTAAATCTAAAGATGGTAAGGCCTTAAAAACAACCTGTCTTCCTGTCAGTCAGTAAGTCTGTCCGTTATTTATGAAAAAAAGCTAAATTATAATGTTAACTTGTTTAAATGAGGGCTGTCAAACGATTGTATTGCATTTAGTGTTTGTTTCTTTTTAATTCAATTTGGAGGACTAAATGTATTTTAAAGACTAAGGAATATGTTACATACTGACTTAGGTCTTCCATGATGTTCAGAAAGCAACCTAAAGCCAGTAAATCCAGGTGACTATACTTGTGGTTATCTTGACAACGTTTTGAGGCTTCATGAACAGATCCTCACTGAAAAAGGGACCTTTTAACCCTTATTTGCACCTTTATCTCACATATAATCAAGGCACTAAGAACTACTACTTCCAAAATGAGCCAAATCTTTCTGCAGTTTAAATCTAAAGATGGTAAGGCCTTAAAAACAACCTGTCTTCCTGTCAGTCAGTAAGTCTGTCCGTTATTTATGAAAAAAAGCTGAATTATAATGTTAACCTGTTTAAATGAGGGCTGTCAAACGATTATATTGCATTTAGTGTTTGTTTCTTTTTAATTCAATTTGGAGGACTAAATGTATTTTAAAGACTAAGGAATGTGTTACATACTGACTTAGGTCTTCCATGATGTTCAGAAAACAACCTAAAGCCAGTAAATCCAGGTACTTTGAACATGCTTTTCCACTCATCCGAGAGGCTTCATGAACACATCCTCACTGAAAATGGTACTTTGTTTGTACAATGGCCTTAAATCCATGACCTCATTAAATTTCCCACAATGGACAGCATAGAACTGCTCAAACTGCCTCTTTATTCAGATTTACTTAACAATACCTAGTTCAGTGAGCACACCTACATAACAGAGGAAAACAAAAAAACCCTGTACTTTATACTACAATAGGGCCTTTACGATGTATCTATGTGTGTCCAATGTAACATGTTCTATATAACCCTTTCTTTTCAGTGCTCAAACTCCAAAGTGGCGTATATCCTGATAAGAAAATGGCTTTCTGCACTTGTGTAATGTTCTTTTTAATAGTTTAATGGCTGAAAATGTGTGCTTGATGCCTATCGACCCCCACTACTCAGCCTCTCTCAGCTCAGAGGCTGTGTAAACCCTGCAGTCAGCAAATGCACACAGCAGCATTCCTGAAAAGTCCTAATTACCTTGCTCTTGCACTGTATTGCTATTCCATGCAATCATATTTTGCTTTCCTGTACAGTTTGTTTTCCCACTTAATGTATTTACCCACGAAGAAATTATGCTGGTAAGTCAAACTCATGTTGATGAAACAGGAACATTACTGTGAAAAGCTCTGAAATAATAACTGTAATATATAACTGTAGTTACAGGGAATAAACCAACTCTATAATAGGACCGCCAAAATGTATAATATTAAATATTTTGTTAATGCAATGAATCACAATTAACTACTTGACAAATGTGAGGCACCTGTATATACAGACTGCATCCAACATGGTCCCTACATTATAAATCTACATACAGCACTATTAACCTATAGGGAACAGAATTGGTGAGGGTTATAAAAATTGGAACACTCTCTTAAATCTTTGCCCATTACTGTGTGACAGCAGATTCTGTTACATAAACACACTAAATGTAAATTCATGGTTTAACCACATGCCTGGCATACAGGATAATGGCTTTTCCGAGCTGTTTCTGATAAAAACGCCTAATCATTTTTAGATAATTTGCTTTAAAAAGGTATAATTTAGGTTTTAGCTGTTTAGCTGAATGCGATACCTCAGCACTTTTTGCAATGATCAAGAAAAGACATGTAATTGTAAATGTAATTGAAAGAAAATGTAAGTGAATTATGAAAAAATACCGCATGCATTTTGTTGGAGCTTATAGTACTCAGCTGACTGTGTAGGCCTTTTTACATCGAAATACATTTCTTCAGGGTCAAATAGAATTTCGTATTATGATTAGATCTTCAAAACTCATGCAATTAATGGGAATTAAATATTGGAATTATCACAGCACTAAAACATATTATAGCACATTAAAATAACATAATACACTGCCTGGCCAAAAAAGGTCACACACTCTAGTATTTGCATGGACCGCTTGCATTAATTTTTCCCTAAGATCTTTGATGATGGGAGATTTGGACCCCTACACAAAGTCTTCTCCAGCACATCCCAAAGATTCTCTATGGGGTTCAGGTCTGGACTCTGGTGGCCAGTCCATTGGTGAAAATGATGTCTCATGCTCCCTGAACCACCCTTTCACAATTTGACCCGTCTGAAACAGATTAACATCTTTTCCATGACCACAGGATGTGTCTTTTGACATGGTTGTTTAACAAATGAGAAGCTGCTCACTGCATCGGTTAGGGTTAAAGAACTTGTTGCCAACTGAAACAATCACCAATGCAGTGATCATTCCATTTTTAAAAACATTTATTTAACTATTTGATTAGTTAAATCCAGGTGAACATTTTTTTGGCCAGGCAGCGTATATTGTCTTACACTTAAGTAAAAACTATTCAGAAAAAACAGAAATGTTCCTAAAACAAACTAAAAATAAAATGTAAGATCATACATGAAAGTACTACTTTTCTACTTGTAGGCAAACAAGTTTCCTTTCCATTGATGTTCCCCTGCATATATTTTTGCATATAGATGAATATGTATATAAATACTTAATTGCAATAAAATCACACTTTTGCTTAATCCTATTTGACCATAAAGAAACTGTTTCTATTAAAATGACATTACAGTCATACGAGTCAGACAACATTAACGCCATTGAAAACACTGATTCTTTTTTGATAATTTAATAACACTTTCTTGTTTGCTTTATAACATTTCAATGCAACTTTACTGAGGGTTGCTTAGACGTCCCGTTCGGAACCCTAAGAAGCAACTCCGATTACCAGAACAATACCATTTAATGCAAAATATTCTTAGTCTGACAAATCAAGGCGAAAGAAGTGATTTTTCAATCTCATTCACAAACCAATGTGTGCTTGTTTGAAAAGATTGGAAGTAATCAGTTTTCAGCTCGCTGCCACAATCACTTTGATAAATTCCTATTTACTTTGGCTGAAGTAAGCAAACAGAAGACTGTGAGCCAGGATTTTCTCACATATAATCAATCATCCTGAAACAGCACGAAGAACTACTGCTTCCAAATGGAGCCAAATCTTTCTGCAGTTTAAATCTAAAAATGATCAGGCCTTAAAAATCCTGTCTATCTGTCAATTAGTGAGTCACTTACATGCCAGTATGGAGGTCTGTCCGTTATTATGAACAAAGCTGTGCTATAGTGTTAACCTGTTTAAATAAAAGCTGTCAAAACGAACAATTCGCCTTTGATTTTGTTTGTTTCTTCTTGATACTAAAGACATTTTTTCATGCTCATGTCCTCTCAGCCATATGACCAGGATACATTCATTTCTTTTAACAATTGAGTAACATAATTTATCATGCATCTTGTTTGCTGCATCACATTTCATTGCGACTTCTCTGACAGAGGTCTGGCAAGTCATCACGATTACCAGGAAGATACCATTTTAATGCAAAATGTTCATTTTTAACATGTACTTTAAGAGACACACATGTGTACACTTAACTGACAGAATCTGCTGTTGCGCAGTATTGAGCAAAGCAGATAAAGAAGTGTTCGAATTTGTTTACTGACCATACTAATTCTGGTACCTTTATGGTAATAATACTTCACGTACAGTTATGTGCTGTGAAAAACCCATCTGATTAACAGTCTTAGAAATTATAATGGGAAAATAAAACATTCCTTGTAACTCTGTTGCAGTTGTAAACAGTTGGTCACCTCAACAGCCAGTCAATGTGGCAGAGGTCAAGTCAAGTCAGATTTATTTATATAGCGCTTTTTACAATGGAGCATTGTCTCAAAGCAACTTTACAAGTTTAGATTATCTACTAATAACTACGTCCAATCCCAAATTGAGCAAGCCTAGGGCGACAGTGGCAAGGAAAAACTCCCTAGTTCTCATTAGAGGTGGGAGTTAGAAAGTGTAAGTCCGGTGTGACTACCTTACCATTCATGTGCTCCATTGCTAACATTTGGACTACAGACTGTTCTACTCGGTTGATGTGTTTAGAGACTTTTTCGTGCAAGTTATTCGTGTACGACTTTCTGCTTCTTACTTGCAACAAGCTGTAAATGGCGTTCTTAAGCATATTTGCTTGTCCTATTGTAGGTAGTACCCCGTTGTTTGTCCCCCATTACCTGTATACTCTCTCTAACCTATAACTACAGTATATAAACTGGTTCACACTCACTTGCTGAGTCTCATCTGGCTGATCTTCCATGTTGTTCGTAATACTGTCTATCAATGCATTTTTGGCTTCCATCAAACAAAAAGTATTTAGTCCATCATACCATCCCATTAAGTCTTATGGTTTTGCCCTACACAGGGTTGTAACATTACGTTGCTGTCTGTTCTATAATGATTGTGAATTTCCATAAATTGCAAATGCGGTGCTATAAAGGATGCTGTGTAGGTGGTGATGTTCCACTCGTGTTTTCAGGCGTATCTAAATGTCCTTTATATTTACATTACAGTTGCAGAAAAAGACTGACTATGGTTACGTCCAGCCAACGTCCATTTCAGACAGTGCCCTGTTTCACAGAATGTAAATCATTAAACAGTGCATACCCTGCATGATGTAGAACGTAGATAATGAATTGGGGACCATTTCAGAAACAGTCCACAACTATGAATCCTTCACAGGGTCAAGCAGTGAAAATGCAAATACAGATGTTATTATAGGAGACTATAGTTAATAAAACAGACCCTAGTTTAAACTTTCTGTTGACTTTGACCACAGTCACAGTTGCTTTATTGTGAACAGTACCAATAATGACAGAATAACACTGTAGGCCATAACATCATGTAACAACTGTATTTGTTAAATAACTGTAACAAACAAGTCAAGCATTTTCACGAGTTGACTGACAGCATTTTGATGAGAAAAAAAATGGTCATTCCTTCCAAAATACCCATTCAATAAGAGAAGTTTTGGCTCAAAAGGAAGATTCTGGAGTGATGCAGTACAGCAGCGTTCGAAGTGGCGTTCAGAAATAGGTTCACTGACTTTATAACTACAAGCCACTAACTAGTACAGGAAAGCCACTGACTGAAGTTACTTGTATGTAGAAATGGAGATGAAGGATGTTACAGTACCTGACTCCACTACTAATGCATTAAGCAAAGGGGAAGAATCGAATTTCCAATGCTTAAATGGTACAGAAGATGCAGCAGCATGATAATATAGCACTGGTATAAAACTTCTGACAAAGAAATCCGGATTTCAAAGTTTATTGCAAATGGCTCAGTCCTAGAAATGGCCTATTTGTATATAGTATCAAGTAAAAAAAAAAAAAACAATACAAAAGGACAGTAGTTGGATCCAAATGTGACGCATAGTTCATGCACTCCATTACAGTGTTATCAACTGGCTGCCAGTAGCACAAAGTACAATGCTGTTTGGGGCCTTCATGGAAGTTAATTTACCATGAAAAACACACACTGCTGTACTCTCTAAGCTATTGAGAAGCTACATAGGTACACAATAATATGAGACTCTCATTGCTCTCTCAAACAAGAGAAACCTTCTGGTGATTTATTAGAAAACAATTCACCTCATACAAAATCAGCCATGCAGCTCCTGAGAACTTGGGTTTGAACCTAGGCAGGGCTTGTGGCATGAAGGTGGTTCTGCGATTGACTGGTAACCCATTCAGGGAATACTTTTCACTCGTGTCCTGTGAATGGATAGGCTCAGGTACAACCCCTGTCTTCCCATTCCAAGATACTGACCAGGGTAATCAGGGTCAAAGCAGAGACTTCAGATCAGGCATAACTCAAACTCTTTCCAGTTACATTCCCTCTCTTGCACATCTGTATCATAAAATGTGACACGCTCCAACTCATTCAAGCATTAAGTGGGAGAAGGGATTCCTCCAGGCGCCTTTATGAAATTGGCACCGAGAAAGAATCCACAAGGCATTTGATTTACAAGCATTCGTGAGGCCAAGAGTTTTCACCATTAGTACATACACAACACACCATGGCAGATCTATGTACCCTTTTCCCACGTTTTAGTGCATATGATGGTTGAACAGAAAGAAAACAGTAAACAATCAGATTCATCCAGGGCTTTACTGACAACAAAAGTAGCCATTCACCCATGACCTGCCTGAGCTCCAACACTTCTATTGTTTTACATGCTAGTAATGGAACAGTAATGGAAAATCTTTCTTCAAGGTGCAGCCATGAATCTCTACATTTCTGTTTGGGTGCTTTAAGTATGTTATTTATTTGGTCTTCTATAACAATGGCAATATTTAAGCTCTACAAAAAGAAATAGTCAATTCAACCATGAAGACATGCTGATACTGGTTATGGATTTTACCTGAGAGAATGAAAATTGGGCTGGTAGTTGCTGGTCAGTTCTGTGAACACAAGACCCAACCTTCACACTAAGTCCCACCTGGAATTTGTTGGAGTTTTATTTATTGAAATATCATCTGAGGGAAGTTGTACAAACAACTGGTTCTGTGAATACAGAGGGGGTGTGGTTATAGAAATGGATGAGAAATCTTAAATGAGATTTTTCACTGCATTCAAAGTTATTATAACCACAACCCTCTTTTCTCTGATTGGTCGCCTCACAGAACCAATCGCGTGTAATACTGCCTTCAGAAGATATTTCAATAAGCAAAACAGCAACCTAGGAAATTTCCAGCAGCTGGCCCTTACACCAAGCCACTGCAGCTGCCTCAACTGAGATGACATTGTATAAAATGGGCTGGTAATCAGGGATCTCTCACATTTGCTACGGAAAAAGGACACTAGCCAAAGGAAGTCACCAAATTTGGTACTTGCCAAGACCTCAACCCCATCAAAAACGTGTGATGAAATGCCAAAATAGACTCAGGTAGCCACAAATGCTGAACTGAACTGTGCATCCATGTAGCGGGAGATTGGTCTAAAACTGAAAGAGTCTCTCAAGACACTGGTTCAATCCTTACCAGACAGGCGTAATGAAGTATTAATGAAGAAATGACTCATTCCTTTGTCTAGGGAGCTTGAGAACCGACCTCCCACACAACACCTTAATGGCCACACAGTTTGACAATTTAACCCTTTTTAAGCCTGTGGTAAATCTCAGACACACTGAATTTTATTCACTGGCAGCAATGTGTGTCTCCATTCAGCTTCAACCATTTCAATACAGACAGTCTGGCCAATCTCGAATATACTTGGTAATGTAATACAAATATAGCGAATGAAAAATATACTATATTTAAAAATAAATCCGACTCTCATCCAAGTACGTGTCAAATATAGAAACACTAGTGGAAGACCATTGCCGACTGCTCACAAAACACTTCCTTTAAAAAAAAAAAATAAGGGGGGAAAAAGCAACACGGGCAAGCATGCTAATTCCAACAGATACTATTCAAGACAAATTCGGTAAAGGTCAACCATACTGTCAGACTCAAACACTGCAGTTATTATGCCTTTATTTAGTTGCATAACCATCAGAATTGAGGAAGTTAACAAGGAGTAATCAACTTCAACAACAAATTCCACTATCTTTGACACAAGCTATTAAATACAACCTAAAAACTGAGGTTCTCTTTCTTGACCAGTATATACAGAAACACTGCTAGAAGGCTTTCCTGATCTCTACTAGACATCATGTAGTTGCCCATGTGACTTTGCAGCTAAACGCCTGTAGTTCCAATAGGATTGAGAGCCTGCTCTCTACACTCAGCCAGGGAAAACACAGGGTTCTCGCGCTCTGTTGGCTTGGCCCTACGGCCTGTGCAATCGCAGGCTGTTCCTCAAAGGATCCTTGGATTTTTGGCACTTCTGAAGAGCACCAGAGCTTTATGGTAGCAAACCTACAGCGGCTGGTTTGAGTCTGTCCTATTTCAAGCTTGTCACCTTTGTACTGAAGTTCTAGAACCTATAGAAACACTTGCTCGAGTTCCCCCTCGCATATAACTGCCAGCTGGGTTGCTCCCACTCATCCCTCTCCCACCCCTCTGTCGTTTGCCTTTGGCCTCTGGTTCAGAATCACTGAGCTCCAGGTCTGGGCAGTACCCGTCGCTCTCCTGGTATCGTCTGGCACCTTTTGGTGCTCGTTCTGCACTAGCTGCTTTGGTGCAGTTCATCCGATCTTTGGCCAAGGCTTTGCGAGCATTTTTGTCAGGGTTCAAGAAGTCTGCACTAGCCCGTACCAGACTAACGGTGGCCTCTTTGAATGTCCTGCCAAAGTGCTCCATGGTGGTTTTGTGGAAGGTACCAGGCTTCCCTTCGGAATTCACATTGCATATTCCATGTTCAGAGGAACCCTGGCAGGAAGCATTTCTCTGAACCACAGACCTGTCCATGATGCCATTGGACTTCAACAGATGCAGTTTGTCCTGCTCAAGCTTGCTGGACTTTGGCAGATGGGACCTGTCCTGCTCAAGCTTGTTTGACTTCAGCAGATGGAGTTTGTCCTGCTCTGGTCTGGCCTTCCCATTGGACGAATGGCCATGCAGGGCGGCATGCAGAGCCAGAGGTTTGCCTGTTGGTTTGGTTATGGGTATGACACCATTGATTCGCTCCTCCCCTCTGGGTCTGCCATGCTGGAGTTGAGGTTTCCCCTGGCCAATGCCAGCTCTAGTCAAGTCATACACGTTACAGCTGTTATCTGGGCACAGTGGGCCATTACCAGTTTTTGCGCCCATTTTGCCGCTGCTCAAAGACACTTTTGGCATTTTGAGTTTAAGGGTTATCTTGGGAGGTGGCCGGAAGAGCAGGGTCTCCAAATTGGTGGACACTGGCAGTTCTGCAATTCAAAGAGCATAAAATAGTTTAGACAGGTTCATTATTCCATGGGCAACACATTGCAGTGTCATCAGTCCATCCCTATCCCAATGTACATTTCATGACTGATATCCTCTTCATCCCTGTTACAATGTATGTACCTGCACTGTAAATGCATTACCTGCAGCTAGCTCTTGGTTCATGAGTTTGACATGCAGGTTGAAGATCTGCTCCTGAGCTTTACTCTGGGACAGTTTCAGTTTCTCTCTACGGCTCACCATGTAGCACAGGTTCCTCACCTGAGAAAAGCACAAGAGCAGTTAAAATACACAGAGCTCAGTGTAAGTGTAAAGAGCTACTCTTATCTGCTTGCAGAAGCACAGCACACACCCTCTCCAGGTCCTGGCGTAGGTGCATAAACATGCGCATGCGTGTATGAATGCTGTCCTCCTGCGGCTGCAGCAGCAGGTTCTCCTCTTCCTCTTTAGGCGGCAGGAGGGCTCTGTTAAAGCTGCTCTTTCTTTTCAGCTTCCAATACTGGTAGATAAAGTCAAGGATTTGTTGGGGCAGCCCGAGCTCCTCAGATACATCCTCTGGCTGCACCAGCTTGTAGAAGTCCTCCTCCAGCTCCTGGAGCTTCTGTGCTCTCAGGCCCACCTTTTCCGTATCGGTGGAGGGTTTGTGTCTCGCCGGGCTAAGGCCAAGATCACTCACTTTGGGCTTGCTGTGCTTCAGGCAGTAGGATTTAAACTTGACCTCATCACCCTCATCCAGGATCGTCTTCATCTCTAGGCTGTGCTCGAAGGCACACGTGACGTGGAAAGGAACCGTGCAGTTCTTTACTGAACACTGAATGAGAAAAAGAAGCGAATTAGACTCCACACACAATGGATTCCTGGGAACAGACCTGATGTTTTGTATATGCTGTGAAAAAAGGCTGGGTGGTATGCCAGTATATACCTTGTGAAGACAGAAAAAATGTCTTCCAGTAGAGGTTCGGCTGTATCGGTAATACTGCAGCATTTCTAAACCATGCACGTTTTGCTCTAACCCGACCTGAAACCTCAAAGCTGGTGGAAATGTACCCTGATTAATCCAAAAGCCAAGTGCTGCACTGAGTGGTGGAACAGTATCAGGTGTGAAAAGCAAAGAGTCACCTCGTGTTCAGAAAGGTTTGGCTAAATGCTTTTCCTAAAGCATCATTGTATAACAAGAAATCTAACAGACAGGAGGACCTAACAATTGCCTCTGCACTTGAGATCTGTAAGGACGTGGCCCTGACTTGCACAGCTGAAAACGAGCTACAGTCCTACCTCGACAGTAGGGTTTCAATTCCAAACTGGTGTAAAAAATGTGGAAATGTTAAGACATAAATCTTTTATGTATATTTTTCAACTCTTTAAAAATCATTAAGTTAAGCTATGTTGTTCCCATTTAAACCTATAATAAGTAAACGCTTAACATAGCTTAATGTACTAAAGCAGTAACCGAGGAACACCAAACTTCTAACAATTACCACTGGCCACAAGTAGTCTCTGCTGCAGAAACGACAAAAGTGGTCCAAAGGTATAATTTTTCAATGTAAAAATCATTTCTTTCTGGATCACAGATTCACCTGATCCTTGGAATTTCGGAACTGGTTCCAAATCAAAGTCAGTCTCACAATATGAATTAATGTGTCAGTCACACAAAAGCTCTCACTCAGTGCAGATCTCCGCTAAACTCCACTGTGAACTTTCTCATTTCTCTATTTTTACATATATTCAAAGTGCAAATAAGTCACCATAGGCCTTAAGGAGGTAAGTGCTAACGGCCAACCAAGAGAATAACAATGAGAACCACGATAGCACTTAATATTTTTATAATAAACAATAGCCCTTGTATTTAGTGTAATTATTGTTTTTTATTTTTGTCTGTGTATATGTAGGGTTTAAGTATATAATACAATTCAATTAACGCATACAATGCCTTATGCAATGTGGATTTTCTGTGGGTCTGGAATAGAGTCATTCAATTTACATTACTCCTTATGGTAAATATTCTCTTGGTTCTCGTCTTCTGCACTTGCTGAAGTTGAGCAAAATGTATTCTTTTAAACTACATTTAGCATTATTTTTGCATATATTTTTATTATTATATTGCATATGCAGGTTGACAAATCATAGTTTCAAAAGTATTACTATGAAGTAGCAACTATTTATTCAATGGACTAACCAAAACAATTATTTTATACCAGTTAAAAATGTCAAGTTTAGTCAGAATTATTTCTATAGTGTTTCTGAAGCATTGTCTCGAAGCAGCTTTACAATTTTAGATGATCTTCTAATATCTAAAGCCAATCCCAAATTGAGCAAGGCTAGGGCGACAGTCAAAAGGGGAAAGATTCCCTAAACATAATAAGGAAGAAACCTTGGGAACACCAAGACTCAAAAAGGGACCCATCCTCCTTAGTGGCTTAGATGATAAATGTAAGAATTAAATTTATCTAGTCAAAGAATTCTGTCAAAAAGTAATATGTACTATATTGTGATATACACAATACAAACTATGTTATACAATTACACAGAATTTGATCGAAGAATTTGGCCATATTGCCTAAATCTACGTAATTGTTAATTGAGACAAAGACAAATAACATCAAAGCTGCCACCACTGCCTCTGAGGCATTGCATGAGAAGATATCAGTATTGAAGATGCATTGGTCAGTACTCAAAACCTTTGTTGCCAGTGGTGCATTATAAAGGCAAGGGATTTGCAGTAATACCACACTACAGAATGTGTAACCATTATGTAATATAAGGAGAGTGATTCTGCTTCAGCCCACATCATTTTAGCACTTGTAGGCAAACACAGCAAACATGTAGGAAGCAAAGACTTAAGTGTTAAGCCTGAAGGTGTTACCTTAATGGTTTTGTTTTTGCATGTTAACGCATGTTAAGATGTGGTTGCATAAAGATCCACTATACAGTGGTGCTTGAAAGTTTGTGAAGCCTTTAGAATTTTCTGTGTTTCTGCATAAATATGACCTAAAACATCATCAGATTTTCACACAAGTCCTAAAAGTAGATAAAGAGAAACAAAATGAGAAAAATATTATACTTGGTCAATTATTTATTCAGGAAAATGATCCAATATTACATATTAGTGAGTGGCAAAAGTATGTGAACATCCAGGATTTGCAGTTAATTTGAAGGTGAAATTAGAGTCGGGTGTTTTCAATCAATGGGATGACAATCAGGCGTTAGTGGGCCCCGTTTTATTTAAAGAACAGGGATCTATCAAAGTCTGCTCCTCAGAAACACGTGTGTGGATATGTATTACGGCACGAACAAAGGAGATTTCTGAGTACCTCAGAAAAAAAACATAAAAAACAGTTGTTGACGCTCAACAGGCTGGAAAAGGTTAACAAAACCATCAGTAAAAATTTTGGACTCCACCAATCCACAGACAGATGTGTACAAATGGAGGAAATTCAAGACCATGGTTACCCTCCCCAGGAGTGGTCGACCAACAAAGATCAGAATATATCAGAGAATTCTAAAGGAAAATCCCAGGAATCTGTCCATGAACTGAATCTCAAGAGAAGGTGGGTCATGCAGCAAAGACAATGACCCTAAGCACACAAGTCGTTCTAACAAAGAATGGTTAAAGAAGAATAAAGCTAATGTTTTGGAATGGCCAAGTCAAAGTCCTGACCTTAATCCAATTGTAATGTTGTGGAAGGACCTGAAGTGAGGAGTTAATGTGAGGAAACCCACCAACATCCCAGAGTAGAAGCTGTTCTGTATGGAGAAAATGGGCTAAAATTCCTCCAAGCCGGTGTGCAGGACTGATCAACAGTTACAGGAAATGGTTTAGTTGCAGTTATTGCTGCACAGTGGGGTCACACCAGATACTGAAAGCAAAGGTTCACATACTTTTGCCACTCACTAATATGTAAAATTGGATCATTTTCCTCAATAAATAAATGACCATGTATAATATTTTTGTCTCATTTGTTTAACTGGGTTCTCTTTATCTACTTTTAGGATTTGTGTGAAAATCTGATGATGTTTTAGGTCAATTTAGGCACCACTGCATTGTGCAGCTTCAACCATGAGTGTGGTGGAAACACGTTCCTTTGCTAGACTTACTGCATCCTACCCATCCAAGTCAGAAAACAGGCTTAATTAATTGCAGGTTTTAAAAGTGTCAGGTAAATAGTGTAAAATCTCCCATTTGACCATTTGTCTGTACTGTATGGTGAGTTTTACTCCAGTAACAAAAATAATAATCATAAATCATTGTGAGCTCTCAAATGTAGGTACATATTTTTCAAATACCACATAAATATGCAGACATCTCCATCTTACCTGTATGCAAGCGCCAGTTTTGAGTTTGCAGAGGCTACAGATGAGAGACCAGCGACTGGGGGGAATGTGAGACAATTTGGTGATAGGCTCCATCCTCTCTGGACATGCAATGCTCACCTACACACACACACACACACACACACACACACAAACACACAAAATCAGCCATGACATTAAACCTCCCACCGAATATTCTGTGTGCCTCTCATGCAGTTGAGGTTTGGACTCCACAAGATTCCTGAAGATATCCTGTGGCTCCAAGACATTACCAGCAGATTCTTTAAGTCCTGTCAGTTGCAAGGTGGGCCCGCCATGGATTGGACTTGTTTGTCCAGCACATCCCACAGGTGCTCGATCACACTGAGACCTTGGGAATTTGGAGGCCAAGTCAACACCTTGAACATTTTGTTGTGTTCCTCAAATCACTCCTGAACACTTTTTGCACTGTGGCTGGTTGCGTAATCCTGCTGAAAGCGGCCACTGCCTATAGGTTATACCAATGCCTTGAAGGTGGCACGTGACAAAATAACATATGAACACATGAATGCCAGGACGCGAGGTTTCCCAGCAGAACATTTCTCAGATTATCACACTGTCAGTGTTACTCACTTCACCTGTCAGTAATTTCAGTGTTACGGCTGATCGGTTTATATAAAGCCTTACACTCAGAACCCACATCCTTAATCCATGAATATTATCAAATCTTGTACAACACTATAAATATACAAGTCTAATTTATAATGCCATATACACAGTCGACTTTCAGAAGATGCCCAAGTCTGTTGTGTCTGAACTCAGAAGTAGTGTGTGGTGTCAACGGCACAACGACGCTAGTATGTTGCAAGTAGTAAAGACCAACAGGCAGCAGTGTATTTCCCCATTGCTAGAACTCTTACCTCAGGTATCCAAAGCGCACAGCTGACGTGTGCCCACTTTGTGCCTGCACGTGTAGCCTTCATCGCTCCTCCTCTTTTGGGACATAGGATACACTGTGGGTTGATTCCAAGCACACAGGTTCTGCACAGCCAGTTTCCATCTGGAACCTTCACTATGCCATAACAAGCCTAAGCCTAGAGGTAAGCAAAGGATTATAAATAGGATTTAATATTGATTAAAATAGAACTACTAGTATATATACTGACTGTATAATGGGTAAATGTTGCAAGGTCTTTCATATCCCAGCCAATTTGAGGTAAACATTTTGCCTTTTGTTGTAGTTAAAATAATAATAATAATAATAAATAAGGATTTTATGTGACTTCTGTAAATTGTTGATACTTTTGTACTCTTAACTGAGTAACAGAAACTTTAACACCACAATTCCTCTAATGTACACAAAATGCAAAGAATCCTACACACACACAACACACACACACACACAGCGGTGCTTGAAAGTTTGTGAACCCTTTAGAATTTTACTATATATTTCTACATTAAATATGATTTCACACAAATCCTAAAAGTAGATAAAGAGAACCCAGTTAATTAAACAAATGAGACAAAAAATATTATACTTGGTCATTTATGTATTGAGGAAAATTATCCAATATCTTTAGTCTCTTTAGTCTCTATCTTTAATTATCTAATATATTAGTGAGTGGCCAAAAGTATGTGAACCTTTGCTTTCAGTATCTGGTGTGACCCTCCTGTGCAGCAATAACTGCAAACTAAACGTTTTCCTGTAACTGTTGATCAGTCCTGCACACCGGCTTGGAGGAATTTTAGCCCATTCCTCCGTACAGAACAGCTTCAGCTCTGGGATGTTGGGGGGTTTTCCTCACATTAACTGCTCACTTCAGGTCCTTCCACAAACATTTCAATTGGATTAAGGTCTGGACTTTGACTTGGCCATTTCAAAACATTAACTTATTTCTTCTTTTATTCTTCTTCAGAATTCACTGTTCCATCAATGATGGCAAACTGTCCTGGCCAGATGCAGCAAAACAGGCCCAAACCATGATACTACCACCACCATGTTTCACAGATGGGATAAGGTTCTTATGCTGGAATGCAGTGTTTTCCTTTCTCCAAACGTAACGCTTTCCTTTTAAACCATAAAGTTCTATTTCTGTAGCGTGTAGCCATTCTTCCAGTAGCCTTCTGGCTTGTCCACGTGATCTTTAGCAAACTGCAGACGAGCAGCAACGTTCTTTTTGGAGAGCAGTGGCTTTCTCCTTGCAACCCTGTCATGCACACCATTGTTGTTCAGTGTTCTTCTGATGGTGGACTCATGAACATTAACATTAGCCAATGTGAGAGAGGCCTTCAGTTACGTAGACGTCACCATCTATTACACACCTTGCTCTTGGAGTGATCTTTGTTAGTCGACCACTCCAGGGGAGGGTAACAATGGTCTTGAATTTCCTCCATTTGTACACAATCTGTCTGACTGTGGATTGGTGGAGTCCAAACTCTTTAGAGATGATTTTGTAACCTTTGTCCAGCCTGATGAAGTTCATTGTAGGACTGACTTCAGGATAATAGTCGCCTAGCTAGTTCAGACATAGCCAGTCTCACTGTACACTGCCTGGCACCACTGAGACTCAAACTCAGGTCACTTTAGTGGTGGGCTAGAAAAATGCCTCTGCACCACACAAGCTCCAAAACAAACCAAACTGGAATCTAAAATGTGCTCAGCACTCATAGGAATCAGGCAGCTCAGCTCTTACCTGGTGTACACAGATGTTGCACTTGTCACAGAAGACCATGTCATTGCCCTCCTCACTATCGGGTGAGCGGCAAACATCACAGATCACGTCCTCATCATACTCGATGCCCAGGCCTTCCTCGGTCTCGATAGCGTGGTTCATGTTGTCATGGCATTTTCTTTCTAGAGCTTCCATTGCACGCTCCATGGTCAACTCATCCACCATTCCTTCCCCTAACAGAGACACACAGAGACATAAAACGACAGTTCTTTTAGTCACTACTTCTTCTTTCGGCTTCTCCCTTTATCAGGGGTCGCCACAGCGAGTTAAACGTTTCCACCTCACCCTGTCCTCCACGTCCTCTACGCTCACCCCAACTCCCTGCAATCTTCATTCACCACAACCAAATAACTCCTCTTTGGTCTTCCTCTTCGTCTCTTGCCTGGCAGCTCCATCGCCAACATCCTCCTACCAATATATCCACTATCCCTCCTCTGCACATGTCCAAACCATCTCAGTCTTCCCTCTCGAATTTTGTCTCCCAATTTTCCAACCTGTGCTGTCCCTCTGATGATCTCATTCCTAATCCTGTCCACCCTAGACACTCCTAAAGAGAACCTCAACATCTTAAGTTCTGCCACCTCCAGCTCTGCTTCCTGTCTCTTTGTCAGTGCCACTGTCTCGAAGCCATACAACAAGGCTGGTCTCACTACTCTCTTATAAATCTTTCCTTTCACTTTTGCTGCGACCCTTTTGTCACACAGCACTCCTGACACTCTTCTCCACCCACTCCATCCTGCCCTGAACTCTCTTCTTCACCTCCTTTCCACACTCCCCATTTTAATCACTAATACTTCAAAATCCTAATCAGAGTACTGGTATACCCTGCATAATGCAATAAGGTTATTATCCTTATTAGTAAGGTAATTAACCTACTTAATGAAAAACAGCTTTTACTAGGATAAGATCTTGAAAATCAACATGTGGTGGTCAATGTTAATGTGAAACAAACATCATTGCATGGGAAACGATGCCAGTCCTAGTCCCAAATCTTGGGCTACTTAGTCCAATACCAGGGCACTACAGTATCCCATATAGCATCACTAACACACACACACACACACACACACACACACACACACACACACACACACACACACACACGAGGGAAGTCCTTCCCTTCTGGACCATTCCTCTTTCCTTAATTTTGCAATTTCTTACCCATTTGTAGCAGCTCCTTGTTGAGCTCCTGTAGCCAGTACAGGTCCATGTCATCCAGATCGTATCGGCACATGGCCTCGGCCAACTCTTTAATGTTCACATAGCCCGTCTCTGTGGAGTCCTGACTCCAGCACTGGATGTATTTCCTTGGCCGGGAGAAAAGTACCTCCTTTGGCTTCTCTGCTATTACCCTGTATCAGAACACATAAGGAGTGTCTTTTACAGAATGAAGAGCTTTTCTTTCATTTACATTACAGGATTTAGCAGATGCCCTTACACAAAGCCAATTACAAATAAGCTGAGCAGGTGAAAGGCTGCCCAAGGGTGAAATAGCGGTGGGTATTGGAAAGGACTTTCACAATATGATACGCATCACGATACAATTATATCATGACACATTGCGATACGATGCATATTGCGATATTCCACATACAGTGGGGCAAAAAAGCATTTAGTCAGCCACTGATTGTGCAAGTTCTCCTACTTAGAAAGATGAGAGAGGTCTGTAATTTTCATCATAGCTACACTTCAACTATGAGAGACAAAATGAAAAAAAAACAATTTCCAGGAAATCACATTGTAGGATTTTTTTAGGAATTTAGTTGTAAATCATGGTGAAAACAAGTATTTGGTCACCCACAAACAAGCAAGATTTCTGGCTCTCACAGACCTGTCACTTCTTTAAGAAGCTCTTCGGTCCTCCACTCCTTACCTGTATTAATGGCACCTGTTTGATCTCGGTATCTGTATAAAAGACACCTGTCCACAGCCTCAAACAGTCAGACTCCAAACTCAACCATGGCCAAGACCAAAGAACTCAAAACATCACTGCTCTAGAGGACATCTGCATGGAGGAATGGGCCAAATTACCAGCTCCAGTGTGTGTAAACCTGGTGAAGACTTACTTATTGACCAAATACTTACTTATTGTCCATCATAATTTACAATTAAATTCTTTAAAATCCTACAATGTAATTTTTTTTCCTCATTTTGTCTCTCATAGTTGAAGTGTACCTATGATGAAAACTACAGACATCTCTCATCTTTCTAAGTAGGAGAACTTGCACAACCAGTGGCTGACTAAATACTTTTTTGCCCCACTGTAGTTCACTGAAAATACCAAAACAGCTAAAATACAAGTTACAGTGTAACTTGTTAAAGTGAGAGTCATTTTAATACATCACATGATAATTCAGCGGGCAAATTGAGTCAAAACACCATACTGTGACATCTACAGCTTTGTAGAGACTGTAAGTTACACCCCATTTAAAACGTATTCTTTCTTCCTTAAAAAAACAACAATCTAGACTGTGAGTTGAAAATCGATCGTTGCAAAAATAAATAATCGCCATATACTGCTGCATCAATTTTTTTTAGCACAGCCCTAGGGTGAAACAGTGACAGCTTGGCAGAGGTAGTACATTTCAATTAGCAACATGTAGCAGACACCTGATATTAGAAAACTAACACAATCTTACATTAATATAAATGTGGTTTAAGGACCTTGCTAAAGGGCTTTAAAGCTTGGCAGCGTCAGGAACTGAACTCTCAAACTTACATTTACTAATCCAGCCTCTTAACCGCTAAGTCACCACTGCTGTCATTGCCAGGATTTCATTTCATTTTATATCAGCGGGGGGAGGTATGTGGGTTTGCTGAGGGATTACAATGTTTTCTTTGTCATACAGCATCATATGGTGTTGAGTTTGTCATATCGAACACTTTAAAACTCTTGGTTCACTCCACTTTTTCTGGTCAGGGTCACAGAAGTGACCCATCATTGCTTAGGAGGTGATTCTCCTGACCACCCTGACCACCCGCAGGCATGACTGGCTGTGTGCTGCACAACCCAGCTGGAGGGCACTGCCAGGACCTGAATCCTGTTGCAGTTGGCCAAGCACTGTGCCACCATAATAATTTATGTATTAGTATTAGATAACATTAAGCGCTTGCTTAATGCTATCCTGTCACTGCAACCTGTGTTACAATGTAGATGGAGACAAACGTAGTTAGGTTACAATCTATTACAAACATTCTGACTATGCTAAAGAGACTGAGACAAAAAGTAAACGAAAGAGTAAAAAGGAAGTGATGCTGAGCATTACTGGCACAGCACATAAAAAGATGCCAACCTGATGGAGGGCTGCAGGATGGTATCTGGACTAGCTGGGACTTGCACACCTTTCTCCCACTCTTGCCTCCATGTGTCAGCCAGCAGGTAATAATCTTCTGGAGAGACATGGTGCGAGTCCGGTAGCTTCATAGCACTGATCAGGTCTTTTCTGAACACCTGTGAAGGAAATGTCGTTTAGAACACCATACCATACACCATATAGCACACTAAACACAAAAGATTGTTTTTGTTTGTTTATTTAACATCGCTCTTCAATATCAAAGGCCGTTCAACGACAGACACAAGGTTACATCAACACCCAAGGTCATACCGAAACTAGCGTTAGGGTTAGTCATATATATACTCAGAATTTAGCATAATCAATTAAACTAATGCATGTCTTTGGACTCTCTAGGAAAACCAGAGTAAGAACATGTGGACACGGGGAGGACATGCCAACACCACATAGAAAGGACCCAGACCACTCCACCCTGGAAGCAAACTGAGGACCTTCTTGCTGTGAGGCGAGAGTGCTACCGGGACTGTGGTAGCCTAGCGGTTAAGGTACTGGACTATGGACCAAAAGGTCCAGGGTTCAAATCCCACCTCTGCCAAGCTGCCACTGTTGGGTCCTTAACCCACAATTGCTTGGACTGTAATATTGTATCAATTTGTAAGTCACTCTGGATAAGGGCATCTGCTAAATGCTGTAAATGTAAACGCTACCCACCATGCCACCCAAACACAAAAGAACAAACTCGTCAGTATTTAACCAGGGCGGCTAATAGTAGACATGTTCGCAGAGCAGCCAGTGGGGCAAAAGAAACTCTCAACACTCAAGATTGTATGTTTGTTTATTTGACTGTGCATCAGCTTTAATGGCTATTCCTGACAGGAGTAAGGTTACATCGATACTAGTCAGACACGTTCATGCTGGGTCAATTAGAGCAACCAATTAACTGAATGCATGTCACTGTAATGTGGGAAAAAACCTGAGTACCAGGCGTAAACTCCACACAGGCAGAATCCTTGGGTGAAATCAAACCAGGGATCTCTAGAGCAGTGAGGCAACTGTGCCAACCATTTGTGCCACTGCTCACCCTCTTCAAACTTAAATCTAGAGAGTAACCAGGAATGGGAAACCCCACCTTGTTTTGACTGAATTTGGAACTTTTTGGTCCTTGTGTATCTGAACATAAAACATTGAGCAATAGTGTGTAGAAGACGCAAGCTATTGGAAGATGTTGGAGTGTGGCAGGCTGGGTGTCTAGGTGAGATAATTTGCAGTAGCAGTTATAGTTGAGGAACCAGATAAAGCAGGGTGACATGAAACAAGTCTTTATCAAGTCTGTATTATTAGTGCTGTTCTGTTATTATAGACTGACCTCCATGATTGGTTTGTTCTGTACAGACTAAAGCTGCACTATGTACTGTTTATTTGTTGCTGCAGTACTGACTCTTGCAAAACTGATACAGTACATAACCGAACAACATCTGGGCTCTTATATAGAACATTAGTACAAATGAGCCCTTGCAACACCTGCTGACAGAAAAGAGAATCACAGGCTTGAAAGTCATACAATAACCCTGGTATTGTTGTACTTTCTTTTTCATTTTCAAGGTTTATAAAAGATACAAAGACAAAAATTACTGCACTGTACAGAATGCTTTCTGTACAGATGTGTTTTAATTAATATCATTTTTTTAAATAAATTGTTTTGTTTTATTTGGTTTATTTAACATCATATCAACACAGGTGGCTATATTTATGATTGGCGGCATAGGGCACAAAGCAGGAGCAACCCCAGACAGGGTGCCAATCCATCACAGGGCACATACAAACATACTCCTACACATACTAGCGGGACTTTAGAGACTCCAATTAACCTAAAACATCTTTAAACTGTGGGAGGAAACCGGAGTACACGGAGTAAACCCACACAGATAAAGGGAGAACATGCAGACTCCACCCAGACCACTCCACCTGGAAATTGAACCCAGGACCTTCTCTCTGTGAGGCGGCGGTGCTACCCGAGCACATAACATATACACATGCTACATTGTCAACACAAAACCGAGACTTTGGTCCTTACCTCTGCAGGTTTTTTCTGTGCAGAGGCAGGGGTTCCAGGTTTACTTCCATACTTGCTTGTAGAGAAGGAGGTAGAGGGACCTGCATTTTTATGGTAGGAGGGAAATAGAGATGCATTAAAATCCAGCCCCCAAAAAGGCACTTGAGGCCTTTGTCAAAAAGAGAAGAAAATAAACAAAATTTTGGTGAAAACTCATCACATAAACAAACTCTCAAAGTGCATGACTTCAGTTACTTCAGATGCTGGGTTTAAATACCAGAGAATGTGATTCAAATTGTGGGACAGATGAGATTAACACTGACGAAGATGGGAAAAACTTTGCCTGATCTGATGAGTCTTGCTGATGAGTTCTGCTGCAACATTTGGATGGTAGGGTCAGAATTTGGGGTAAACGATATGAAAATTTTTATCAATAATTCAGGCTCCTGGCAGTGGTGTACACTTTGGGCTCAGTAATACCACTGGAGCGTCATTCAAATGCCACAGCCTGCCTGAGTGTTGGTGACCATGTCCATGCCTTTATGACCACATATCTCAACCCAATAGAGCACCTTTGCAATGTGGTGGAATGGCTTCGCATGTGTACTATTGTGCATTCCAGTGGTGAAGTCTGCCCATTCTGACCCTGATTACTCACTTTCGTTGTGGGACTGTGATAGCCTAGTGGTTAAGGCAGTGGACTATGGACCAAAAGGTCCAGGGTTCAAATCCCACCTCTGCCATGGTTGGGTCCTTGAGCAAGGCCCTTAACCCACAATTGCTTGGATTGTAAGACTGTACCAATTGTAAGTCGCTCTGGATAAGGGCGTCTGCTAAATGCTGTAAATGTAAATGTTGTGGATTTCAACTCTGGTGTAAGCAGTTTTTGTGTATTCTTCAGGGTTGTTTGTGGTGACGGCCATTGTTGGTCACTTTCTCACCTTCCATTTTCCTTACTCTGGCATCCCAACCCTAGACTGAGACTGTAACAGACTGTCACCGTTGCTAATTCTGCAACCAGCGATGTGGCAGTAAGAGGACTACAATTCATGAACTACCGTTCATGTGAGGTATCAATAATTTAGCAAAAAATGGCATTAAAAAGGAACATACAAACTGAAAAACTGGATTTCAGCTCAGTCCATTCAATATCTTGGTTTCGACGCATCACTATTATCCACATTAAGTGTATCGTGAGCACGGTCAGTATTTGGAGAACACGGTGTAACTGCATAGTCCAGAAAATAATTTTTCCACCATCCCATGGCCACTGCAGTGTACCACCTGTCGGCAAACTGATTATATGCATGGTGTCTTTCTAAATGTCATCGAATAGAATGTCCCTTCCATAATACTCATACCCATCTCACAAAGACCTACACAAGCCATCACTGAGTGCATCTATATGCACTTAAAAGTCCGATAACTGCAGAAAATCGGATTTTGTCAGTAATCCAATCAACAAATACACATGCACTTGAGTAATCTGATAACAGTAAACCTCAGGTACTCAGGCAGTAATCAGATTTCTACTTTGCAACCAGCCAATAATCTCATAGAAATGTGTGACTTTAATATTAAATAATCAAATTATTCATTTGCATGTTCATTCATGTGTACATACTGCGTTTCAGAGTCTACACAAAGCATGTATACGCACTCATTGTAAGAGAAAATACCACAGCAATGTGTGAATGTACAGCTTAACTCACTCTCATTGTCTGAACTGTCACTGCTGCTTGAAGTCCTGAGTCGTTTCATCATGATGTATCCTGTGGGAAAGAGAGAGAAACGAAAAATAGAGAGACATTAATCTGAGGTGCAGGTAACCCACCATGTGCCATGTCTGTTTCTGATTCCATCTAACATTTACATTATGGCATCTGTTTGAGACAATGTGAACAAAGGCCTCTAGGGTTTAATGTTTTCAATGTATGGAAACCATGTCAATATCATGACAGCAGAGCATGATATAAACAGCCCTTTTCAAAACACCTGTTCTTGTACCTGTAATGAGCCACTTCTCACCTCTCTCCAGCCAACTCTGTGATTCAAGACATCTGGGTGTGAAATCGTTCGCTTAAATCATTAAATGATATCAAATGCTAACCAAGCGGACATATTATGGTAATTTAAGCTTTCGCTTTAAGTAACTGGTGGGTTATAGAGATAGCGCTGCCCACTTTACCGCATGTGGTGGCCTAGTGGTTAAGGTGCAGGACTATGAACCAGAAGGTCCAGGGTTCAAATCCCACCTCAGCCAAACTGCCACTGTTGGGTCCTTAACCCACAATTGCTTGGATTGTAAGACTGTATCAATTGTAAGTCACTCTGGATAAGGGCGTCTGCTAAATGCTGTAAATGTAAATGTACAACTGTTTTAAGGCTGACTCCTAGTTCTTAGGGCCTTGAATCACAATCAGCTCTACTTTGGAATGACTGTCATGTATTTAGTTCTATGCACATATGAATCAGAGTGAAAGCCTTTAATAAAAATATAGAAATTGCACTTGTTAAAAAATAAACAACGTAGCGTTTAAAATGCTAGTTATCAGATCTCACACATACAGACCTCAACTACACTGCTCACCAAGTGCCATGCATACTAAGTGCAATAATTATAATGCGTAATTCCCTACTACCAAGAGCTATTTCTGATGTGCAATTTTGTGTACATGTACGTACAGATATATATATATATATATATATATATATATATATATATATATATATATATATATACACACACACATACATATACACACACACACATATATATATGTATATATATATATATATATATATGTGTGTGTGTGTGTATGTATGTGTGTGTGTATATATATATATATATATATATATATATATATATATCTATATATATATATATATATATATATATGTATGTATGTATGTATGTGTGTGTATATATATATATATATATATATATATATATATATATATATATATATATATACCTACACATACACCCACACCTACATATATATCTATATATATATATAATATCTCTCTATATCTATCTATATATATATATGGATACGATGTATTTGTATATGTATGTATGTGTATAATATATATATATGTATGTTATGTATGTTGTGTGTTTTTATATATATATCTATTAATCTATATATCTAGATATCTATCTCTCCTATTATATCTCTATATATACCTATAGTTCTTGTGTGTGTGTGTCTCTATATATATATATATATATATATATATATATATATATATATATATATATATATAATATATTATATACACATACACACACACACACACACATATATATATATATATATATACACATACACACACACACACACACATACATACATACATATATATATATATATATATATGTATGTGTGTGTATATAATGTAGGCACACTCATAACTTATAACACTGTATACCTTTGCATATACTGTTGTTATTTCTATTTTTATTTTGAACATAACATTTCTATTCTTTATATTTTGTTTATATTACTCTCTATGTCTTTGCTGCTATAAGCTGTAAATTTCCCCATTGTGGGACAAATAAAGGATTATCTTATCTTTATCTTATCTACTATGTTAACTAAAGCATAAACGGTATAACTGTGTACTAGCTATTTGAGTTCTCTTAGGACACACCAAGTTTTTGCTGACCTTTTCTGGGATGCTGCCATCTAAAGTAAACATAACCCACTCTGCTCTTGTGTTTTCTAAGGCTGGGGGTCGATGTTCCAATTTGTGCAGCCAACAACAGAGTGTTTCCTGTGCTAGCTCCAAGCTCCAACTGAGTGCAGATCCAAACGGTTCTCAGGCATTGGGCCCGAGTTACTACTAGGGATGTGTTTATAGTTCTTATGAGCCGGTTTGTGACAAAGACTGCCTACAGAAAATCTTCAAACCACCTTTTAAATAGTCATCGTTTTGTCTTACAACTTGAAATCAGAATTCATCTTTTTCCAACTTCATTTTATGCATTTTCCCTTGCAACATTCAGGTAATGAAAAAAAAACTTCTGAAAATTCCTTAAAAAAATAAACAACTAAAATAATGCTGGAAAAGTGATCAGTCCTCTGCGTACTTTGTAGTACTAGTACTTTGTAGAGCCGCCTTTTGCTTTAATTACCACCATTAATCTAACTAGATATGTCTCTACCAGCTTTGCACACCTATGTTGGGGAATATTTGTCCATTCTTCCTTACAAAATTGTTTCAAGTTCAGTCAAATTTCATGGTGACCAGCAATGCACTACTCTCTTCAAGTCCATCCACAGATTTTCAAACAAATTTAGGTCAGGATTCTGTCCTTCAACTGACGAACATTCTCCTACCAACCCTTAAGCCACAATTTTGTTTTTTAGGAAGTGTGTCTAGGGTCACTGTTGTACTGGAAGGTGAACTTCCTGCCCATTATCAGCTGTCTAGAAGAAAGTCGAATGTTTTCCTCGACAGTTTGGATGTATTTCGAAGCACAGTTTCCCTTCATTCCTTCCCAGTTCCTGCTGAAGAAAAACATCCCCATAACATCATGTTGCAGCACCATGCGTCAAGGTAGGTATAGTCTATTTTCGATGGTGTGCTGCTTTTGGTTTTTCCCAAGCATTCCGGTCAGAGTTCAGTCCAAAACGTTCAACCTTGGTTTCATCTGACCATAAAACCTTTTACCACACAGCAGAGACTTTCACGTTTTTGGCAAAGCACAAACGAAACTCACTGTGGCACATTTTCAGGAATGACTTCTTTCTTGCTACCTTGCCACACAGGCCAGCTTTGTGTAAAGTTTGCGAGATTGTTGTCACTGGCACAGAATGACCAATCTCAGCCATTCAAACTTGTACATCCTTAAAAGTTGTCATTGACCCATTGCTAGCTTCTGTGATCTGTATCCTCTTGGCTTGGTCATCCAGTTTGGAAGGACGAGCCAATCTTGGTAAGGTGCTAGAGGTCCCATACACGTTCCAGTTCTTGATAATGCTGTGAACGATATTCACAGGGATAGTTAAAGACACTGAAATCTTCTTGTATCCTTATCCTAAAATGTGCCTTTCCACAACTTTATCACAGAGCCCTTTTGAAAGCACCATTTCCAACCATGGTGAGTTTTTGTGTTACCATGCACTACTAGTAGTGGAATCTTCAAGGAGCAGCTGCTTACATTCTGAATTAATTAAAGCCACTACAGTTGATGTCAGGTGTGGGCCCATTAGCCTGGTGTGTGGTCTGGAAGGTGACTGAATGTACCGGAGCAAGTTTATAATGGTTACACAAAAGGGTATGACTACTTATCCAAACCAGGTATTTTACTAGCTAAATTATAATAATTTAAATTTGTAAGTCTTACTTTCATTTTGATTATGCGTATTATAATTTGTAATTACAGTCGGAAATGGACATTACTTATTTTCATTTTCAGGTATAATGTGACAGTAGGCAAGGATTTCAATTGGGTATGATGATTTTCCATAGGCACTGTCTGCAAACGATCCAAATCTGAACTGCTCATTTAGTCTCTTGTTTTTAGAACTAGGCAGCCCACAAAAATGCCAGGGATGTCAGATTTCATAGTTTGTGGGTTGGTAGACACTTTACATACTTTAAATCAGTGTGAACAAGCACTGAAAAAGTACATTTTACATAATATGTACCCCTTAATGTTTTGGCTTATTGGTGTATGTACTGTAATATTCTGATATTTAGCAACTGTTTGAATTTTCTTCCCCAATGTTAACCACAATATCTGAGATAAAATTTGTGTTTGATGAGTGCTTGTACGGTTGCTAGGTGACCACTGCAAAAAACTGCAGAGTATGTTTGACATTTATTTAGCATACTGTATCGTTCCTATGCAACCAATACCAACAGCCATATTATTATTATCATAATATCATCATGACATTATTATTGAGTGCAGCTGTCAGACATTAATAAACAAGCAGCGATATAACTAATGTTCATAAAAATGTATACACACTAGTCGTCAACCGGTATGGTTTCTTAATGGCAGATGCAGTTGCTGATATTTAGAGAGCAAGGTGACCGATGGCCGGTATTTAATGCCAATATCACATTTATTTTATGCATTCATTTATGCTCTGTTTGCACTCTTTTTTTTATAAATAAAAAATGATTTTTACATTCGTTTCAACAGCATTTACTACCAGGTAAGAGAATACTCTTGTTTCTGGGGCGAAAAAACCTAAAACTTGTAAATACTTGCAAAAAATAAACAACGTTAGAGTAGTGCACATGGTAGCAGCATCTTTTTGTGTTTAATCTCAGTCCCAGTTAAAAGCAGCAAGTTGTAATGCTGGAAAAAGTTTATCTTCTTCTCATAAATGGCTCCACCATCACTGAATGTTCTCTAAGCATCTCTTTGTTTTCAGTCACTCAGTAGTCCCAGTTTAAGAGCTGCAAGTTGTAATGCATGAAACCGAGCTTCTTTGCATTTTCTCCACTATTTTTGAATATCGGCCCAGTGAGCACAGATAGTAGCCGATTAATCTAATACACACACAGCTCAAAACTGCTTTAGTCATCATTTTTGAGCCCTACACTAGCACTGATGATTACCTGACCTCAATATGCTTTCAAACTTCTTAACTTTATTTAAAGACCCTGTTTACACTAGGTCATATCATGCATTTTGACTATGAGGATACAGACAATATGCAAAATGCGAGTATAAATGCATACTCTTTGAATCACCACATATTGAACAAGACTCACCTGACTACTAAAATCTTGCTTTCTATCAGCTTGAAACAGTTTGGCCATTCTCCTCGAACCTCTGGCATCAACAACTAATTTTCAATCAGAGACCTGCTGCTCACTGGATAGTTTATCTTTTTCGAACCACTCCCTTTAAACCCTAGAGATGGCACTTGAAAATCCCAGTAGATCAGTTTCTGAAATTCCCAGACCAGCCGGTCTAACACAAAAAAACACCGTCACATTCAAAGTCACTTAAATAACCTTTCCTCCCCCTTCTGATGCTTGATTTGAACCAGATCGTCCTGACCATGTCTACTATGCCTAAATGCACTGATCTGCTGCCATGTGATTGGCTGATTAGATATCGGGAGTTAAATGAGCAGTTGAACAGGTGTACTTAATAAAGTGGCCAGTCCTTTATTTCTTTGGGAGGTTTGTGCTTCGGGTGCTTAAAATATTTGAGTGAAACATGCTTGAGCTCTTATTTGTATTATTCTCTTCCTTACCATAAATTTCAAGTCGCAAAACATGCTAGTGTATGCTTCCAGCCTGCCTCCGTCATCCGCCTCTCACTCCTGTAAAACAAAGACAGTGCCGACATTAGAGAATGAGATAAGCACCAGATGGGTGGAGAGAGGGGGATTGGGGGAAACACGACTACATGGCACCCAGACATGGAGTGCATACACATTTATCATGCATCAGTGCCTGACAGAGAGGCTGCTTAAGCTTCAATAAATATTAACCCAGCCCACAAGTAAGCAAGCATGTGCGCACATGCACGTTTTACTACTGTATATGTGAAGACCTTCTAAATAACGCAAACCACAAACGCAACCTAAAGTAAATCTGCCTGCTTCATGCTGTCCCGCATACACCACACAACTTAGTCAAGTCAGATCTATTTATACAGCGCTTTTTACAATGGAGCATTGTCTCAAAGCAACTTTACAATTTTAGATTATCTCCTATATCTACGTCCAATCCCAAATTGAGCAAGCCTATGGCAACAGTGGCAAGAAAAAACTCCCTAAGTGTTATGAGGAAAGAAACCTTTGGAGGACCAAGACTCAAAAAGGGACCCAACCTCCTTGGGTGGCGTAGATGATAAATCTAAGAATGAAACTAAAATCATGGAGTCATACTTCAAATAGAATGCAAAATATGCACATCGGCATTAAGTGGCCTGGGTATGACGGGGCTGGAGCTGATGACGAAAGCAGCTTGAGTGAAGCTGCAGTGGATGAACATCAGGGCGTCTTCACACCTGCAGGTTCGGTTCGATTAAAACTAACCGTGGTCCATTTGCTCCATTAGTGTGGTTCAACTGAACAGGTGTGAGTGCTGTCATCCAAATCTTGGGGAATGTGTGGGTGTCGGTCCACTTCCGAATGAACTCTGGTGCGGTTTGATTGATGCATGAATGCAGCATGTACCAAAGACACATAAACATGCTAAACAAATGGTGTGCCTTTACAAGGAACGACCCTCAAACACAACATATTCTGCTACTAGGCCATCATCATGGCAGAACTTTGGTTATCTCTCATAGTTCACCACTCTTAGGCATGATTTATCTCTTTGTAGGTCTTTTACTGGTCCTGGGGTGTAAATATATTCTATATCCTTCAAATACATGCACTCACATTTATTTTATCTAGATACTGTATCAGGTCTTGTGTTGTTTCGGTTCAGTGTCTCTTTGATCAATTGCAAACAAACGCAGTTCTTGTTATTGTTAAGGAACTGTTCTTGATTCTTTCATTCCAAGGACAGAATACTCAAGTATACCTGGTTTTTCTCACTATAGGAAGTAAGTTGTTACAGGCATCCTAACCACCATCTCCTTGCATGTTCTTTTGTGTGCAAAGCAGAGGCACTGACACACTTTTGCCTACTTTATAATTTGTACTAGGTCTTTGTGGGTTACCAGCCAGTAAAAATACCAGCACACGTTAAGCAATCCTGATGCGGAGTGTGTTTACATCCACCTAATAATCCCGTAACTGCTGAAAATCAGATATTGTCAGCAATCCGATCATGGAGCATACACACACTTCAGTAATCAGATAATGGGGAACCTCGGGGTTTACATGACCCAGGCTACTGGATATCTACTTGTGACATAAACTTCAAGTTTTAATATTATATTTTCCAGAGTATTGCATTTCAGAGTCTCCACAGTGTTTGATAGCTGTTTAGCGGGTGCTGCATTTAATTCCACGGTTGCCAGATCCCCCACCTGTACTGGATAACTGCAGAAATACATTTACATTTACAGCATTTAGCAAACGCCCTCATCCAGAGCGACTTACAATTGATACATCTTACAATCCAAGCAATTGTGGGTTAAGGGCCTTGCTCAAGGACCCAACAGTGGCAGCTTGGCAGAGATGGGATTTGAACCCTGGACCTTCTGGTCCATAGTCCAGTACCTTACCCACTAGGCTACCACAGTCCCGACTATGATCAGAAGTGCATGTAACATTTCAAAAAATATCTCAATATTTTCAGGGATTTTATCTATAACAATCTTTGCATCAGACCATACTATGCAGTATTCCAAATGTGTTTTTATCTTGCATTATTCCACAGTTAGTTCCGACCCCGCAATCTGATTGGCTGAGAGACATTTTCCCCATGACATTATTGACGATAATGGCACTCTGGCCGACGCTTCCTAATGACATCAATGAAAATAACACTGATGGAAATTTTAATTTAAGAAGAGCTTGCCATCTGTTGCTTTTCTTGTCATAAGGCACTTTTTTTTGCAAAATGATTCCACCAAGGTTTGCTTAGTGTTTTTCTGTGTTGGTACCTTGGCTAGTTTAAGCACATCTTGGAGCGCTGACTCTTGGAATTTGTCACAATCTTCATATTCTAAATGGTGGCTAGTTCCAGATGGTGAAATAAGTTAGCTGTTGAGCTGTTAACAACGACAAACGATTTCCGACAGTTTGCAGACTGTCGCCTTTTGAACAACATCCGCCTTTTCAAAGCCGAGATATACCTAGCAATCAAATCTAATAACGCAGACTCTGAGGCTGGTAGTGTCTGTATTTTGTCTCCTGGTGCAGTTCACTCATTTGTAACTTTAGTTGTGTTCCAGCACTGTTCTTTCTCCTTGGCTATAATAGATCATTAGATAATAAGTATTCAACAATAATGGCACAGTCGATACATGAACTCAGCTCCCACATGGTTAAAACAACAATTAAGATATTATCATAGACGACACATATGGTACATCCCAAGTCCAGACCAAGTGAACCAACCTACAAGAATAAAAGTGACCAGTCATTGATTAAGGTTTCAAACTACATACTCTTTAATTCAGGGATCTGAATTAACGTTGCACTGTTGTTCTGGACTGAAATTAACAGGAGCATGCAGGAAAACATACAAGCTCAAACAGATCATTGACTTATGTTGTCTTTTTTTAAATTTATTCCTCCATACCCTGTATGAATAAAACTTTTGTTCAGCGATGAATGGGAATGTTGTCATCAATCAAAGTGGCCTTTTCTGCTTATATTCATGTAAAACATAGCCTTTTTAAAGGAACACTGGGAGTTTAACTCTTTCTTGATATAAAACAGAAATAAAAACAGAATTCTTGAGATATGTAATACTAAACAAACACACCCATAGTCACAATTTCTCGTGCATTCAAAATTAACAAGGCAATCGCCTACCTTAAATTTTCTGCCGCCTCCAGTTCTTGACAAAAGTATGGCTTGGTTGAGAACACTATTATTACCTAATTATCTATTACAGCCAAAGAGAAACAAGAGTGCTGGAATTTTACACAAGGCACTTTCTCCAAACAGAGCGTCTTTTTTCTTCCCGTAGAGCAGGAATCTGCCCAGATATGTTATGGCTGCTCATATAGGTGAATATTGTTTCTTCTGCATCCAAGCAGATCCGGTTTCTTAAAAAGGATTCCGAAATTATCATTACATCCCATTAGTCTAATGTTTCAGCTTTGCAGATATGGCTGGTAGTATCAGCCATTACTTTACAAAGCACGTTCGAGAGGAGGAGGATCATAAGCACAGATGAAACAGTGCAGACATCATTCCACAAGCAGTTAAATAGTCATAATTCATGTTTCTAACAAGATGTTCTAACAACAAAATTCAAGTTTGCCCCCAATCATTCTGAATCTAATACCTCATAACGAGAACGTGAAAACAGAATAAGAATTTGTTAAAAAGGAAGAACTAAACTTTCACATGGACACAAGTATTCAGACCCTCTCCTATGACACTTGACATTTACCTCTATAATGTCTTCAGTAGTCATGACCCCATGAGGACCAACACAGACCATGCACTTTTTGAGTTGAGAAGCGTTCGATGACACTGATGTGGTGGCACATTTGTTTGTTTCACTGATACGAGTGGAACCTGGACTGAAAACAATCTGGCAACCAAAAATATCTAGATAACAGTGACCCGACGAATACACAGTAAAAGTGGTGGTCTACTCGGCTCTTTTAGCAGGAATGCTCCCAAATCCAAATTCCATTTTCAATTCTTTTAAAAGAAGGAATAAATGTCAGCAAAATACTTGCACTGTAGAACATTGCAATTGTCAGTACAATCAAAGACAAGATCACAAATCAAACTGTGTCTCAATTTAAAAAAATAAAAAACTGAATCACAAGAACTGTGCATGTTTATAAGTGGTCAACCGATATGGGTTTTTTTTAATAGCCGGTTGCCGATATTTAGAGAGATGGGTGACTGATGGCCGAAATATAATGCCGATATCACAACCTTGATTTGGCAACTAATAAAAACTTAATAACAATAAATGAAACACCAAAATGTTTAGCTTAAATTTATTTAAGCTATAAATGCACAGTCTCTGTTTGCACTGTCTTTTTATGAACAAAAATTTATGAAAAGTTTTATTGCACTTAACGCCCATATTTATTAGCAGATTACAATTCACATTCTGAGAAAAATAATGAAAAAGTGTAAATACTTGCCAAAAAAAAAAAGTTAACAAGGTTAGAGCAGTGCACATGGTATCGGCATCTTTTTGTTTGTAAACCCGCTTGCAGTTAAAAGCAGTAAGTTGTAATGCCGGAAATAAAGTTTCCATTTTCTCATAAATGTCCCCACCCACTGAATCTCAGCATCTCTTTGTTTGTAGTCACTCAGTAGTCCCAGTTTAAGAGCTGCAAGTTCTAATGCAGGAAACAGCATTTTCTCTGCATTTTCCTCACTTTTTTGAATATTGGCCTCATAACTGCAGATTTCGGCAAATGCTGATTACTTCAAAATGGCATTAATCAACCCAATTAATCGGGTATCTATCACTAATGTGTAAATCAAAGCACTCGGAGTAACTGTGCTCCCTTGTGCAGAAGCAAATAAGTAAGTACGAGAGTTCAGGCAACACTTACATGCACAAGTGGGTGTCTGAGGGAGGGGAGGCTGATCAAGGGATCATCAGCAAAAGCAACCAAATACTGTAACTGAATAAAGAAAACACTCTACTTTCGGCATTTTCATTGCCATACATCTGTGGTTATTTCAATCTATTGCCCATTTTATGGGAACTTAAAATCACACAGGCCCAGTTGCCTCCAGCTTTACCAGGGGCTCATTCAGTGTAGTGTCTAGCCCAACGTAAACACACAAGAACAGCGCCACTATAAATACCATGAAGCAGCAGGAGAGAACCTCAAAAATTTGACCACTTTGCAGTGTGCAGACCTGGACAGAAATATCCACACTATCTATGGACAGACCGAAATGCAGAAAAACATCCAAATATCAAACTGGAACAACAAATGTAGGTGGTGTTTTGTTTATTTAATGAAATAAAACTGCTTATTCCACCATTATAACAAACTGGAAACTGAATACACAACTGCACACACACACTACACAGATGTGTTAGACGGAGTTTAGGTTGAAAAACTAAAAGCACGTGCATCTATCTAATATTGCTTACTTCAGCCCACTATATTTAGTTATCACATGCTCACCAGTAAATTAAAAACGTCCACGCGTTGACAATATGTTCTATATGGTCACCATACATATATAAATATGGTTCGGGACTGTGTAGCCCAGCGGGTAAGGTACTGGATTATGAACCAGAAGGTCCAGGGTTCAAATCCCATCTCTGCCAAGCTGCCACTGTTGGGTCCTTGAGCAAGACCCTTAAACCACAATTGCTTGGATTGTAAGACTGTACCAATTGTAAGTCGCTCTGGATAAGGGCGTCTGCTAAATGCTGTAAATGTAAATGAACAGCGAATCCAATGGTGGCCTAAGACTTTTGCACAGTACTATACACCTCTTCACAGATTACACACCAGATTACAATCAGGTGGCACATCATGACATCAAGTGCCTTCCAGCCAGGTCAGACAACACACAGACACAAGTAACCATGTCTTTAGGACACAAAATCTGGTGGGGGAAGCATCCCCTTGTGCTGCAACATCAACCCCCTTTGAGCCTTGAGTGTTACATGGTCCACAACCCAGGGTACATGTACACCTGCACCCATGAATCTCTGGGATAAGCTCACAATCCCTCACCCACGATCTGATCCGTATAAAGCAGGGGTAAAGAGAGAAGAAACGACTTAGCTAAAATATACAACCTTGTACACCAGTCCAGCGCACACTAACATCACCACCACCACCACCAATATGTCAGTGTCACTGCAGGGCTGAGAATGATCCACCACCCATAAAATACCTGCTCTGTGGTGGTCCTGTGGGGGTCACCACTGAAGAACCGAGCCACAACTGAACTACAGTCTCTAACTGTAGGACTACAAAATGCATCTATATGGTTAATGCAGCTGCTAAAATGGAGAATGTGTACAATCATTGTTTGTTTATTTAACGTCACTTTCAGCAGCAATGGCCATCCAACCACAGACACAAGGTTGCATCGACACACAAGGTTATAACAAAACTAGTCATACAGATTCACATCAAGTGATGTCACGAGAACCGATGGTTCGGTACAAAGTCAATACCGTAATTATGAAAACGTTACAGTTCTTGTTTCCTGAGGTACATAGATCTCCCAGACCACACGAGGGAAGCATAATAAGCCTACACATGTAGATGCAAAGGGAAGAAGAACGCTACAACAACATCATCATGAGAAATGGGGTTGGCAAAAGCAGAAGCAGCAACAGGTCCACTGCAACAACCCCAAAATGCACGTTTGGAAATATTTTGGGTTCGAGTCCAATGACCAGGGTCAAGACGGCTCAATCGACTGTCACAAAGGCTGACATTAGCTAGTTTAAGCCAAGGCTGCGATAGTTCATAACCAGCGATGTAGTAGTGAAAAGGTCATATTTAAAAAGGTACATAAACAGAGTTTACTTTGCATTCCTACTCAATGTTAATAGTCCATTAGCAGCCTGTGAGTACAGCCACTCTATGGTTTTCTTTAGGGATCACTGTGTACATAAAATCATTTGTACTTGGTACATGGTATTTGGTATCTGTTCAAACATTTGCTGGAATTCACACTGAACTGAAAACCTAAATCTCCCTAACTGACTTTTCACAGCATCAACATGAGAAGATGTCGAGCAGTTAAGACAGGCTTTTTGTTTGTTTATTGATGTACTTAACGTCGCTGTCAGCATCAGTGGCCATGTTCAGCGACATACACAAGGTTACCTCAAGACAACTCGCATGTATATACACTCGAGTCAATGTCAATTTAGCGTAATCAATTAACCTAGTCTGGGACTGTGGGAGGAAACTGGAGTACCCGGAGTAAACTCAAGCAAGCACGGGGAGGATATGCAGACTCCACACACAAAGGATTGACAGGACGTTCTTGCAGTGAGGCGCCGATGCTACCCACCGAGCCACCGTGCCGCTCCTAAGACAGGCTCAGAGTAGGCAACCACATGCACGGTCGACCATTCCCGAAGCATTTCAAAAACACAGAAAACAGGACAAAAACTCACCTGAAACAAGAAGACTGGATAAGGCAGTTGTTTAATGTATATGCATGGATCACATTCCAGTCTACATTGTGGAAAAGTGTGGATTCAAGCAAATGCTTGACCAGTTCAACCTCTGACACACACTACCGGGTATACATTTTTAAAATTTCCAGATCTCCAAATTCTACAATGAAACTAATCATAACCAGCATATCATTGGTTTACTTTTTTTCAGGGTATTGAAATTATATATAGAGAATAGAGAATCGTCGAATCTTAGTGGTACTGGTACTAACTACTAAATTTTTGGTATCATGACATTCCTACTCGGATCAGGCCAATTTACCTAATCAGTTAACCTAATGCATATCTTTGTACTGAGCTGTGAGGCGACCATGCGAACATCTGCTACCTTGAGTCAACAATCAAGCAGGTGGTTTCAATGTTATGGCTTACAATTACTAAACACAGGTTTACAAGTTCCATCGCAATAACATACAATTATTTAATAAGAAAGAGAACTATATGAATGCTTATTTGACTCATGCCAAAGAGAACGTGCCAAACTGTACACAATTACACATTTTATATATTCATATTAACTGCAAGACAGTGTTTTATGTTGGTTAAAAGGAAGCATGGGTAATTCATTTAAACTTTCACATCAACCACAGCGTACTTCTTCTGCATAACACAGGATATTAAGCCAAGTAGCAAGGTAAAAACCCACAGACGACCAACACCTTTCATTGTCATAACATAACCAACACCCAAATGTAATAGCCCCATATCAGTCACTTCTAGGGACACACCAAAACAAAAATTTGTGGTCGAAAGCGAACAAAATGAAACGTGGCCAAAGGGCAAAAAAATTTGGTTTTTCACCATTGCATGAATTAAATAGCCTAAACGTATTTGTCTTGTCTTTTTTTTTTATTATTAAAATAGTCTGTACCAACAAATGTAGGAAAACATACAATTAAAATGAACTACACCTGTTGTTCTGTGTCTATTTGCATGTAATGTGGACTTTTTATAACTTTCACATTAGTACTTAGACTCTTGTTAGTTTTAAGCAATTAATGTATGACCGTTATGTTCTTATGTATTTAGTTAACCACTAAATGTACTAAACCACAGATCTCAGAAAGAAGGGCTTACGTATCCCCACCTACACCCCATGTTAGTCCTAATATTAGCTTCTGTGTACATTTAATCTGTTCCTCGTTTGTTACGCTATTCCTCCAAAAAGCAGCCTTAAGGAAAGAGTACAATTTCTAAGCAAACACTAGAATACAGACCTGTAAAACTTTGCGTTCGTGCAAACAGTCGGTGATGCAATCAGTAACACAGTAAACAGTAGACCTCCCAGTCATAGGGTTCCATTGTCGGTTAAGAAGCTTTACAAGGACAATGCCCCACATAGGAAGCAGGCAGCAAAGGCACTCAAGGTAATGAGACAGGCCCGATGAACACTCTGTAAAGCGCTAGAGCTTTCAGGTCAAGACCTTGTTTCGTTCAAGTGCTCCTGAATAAATACTCCATTCGCATTTCTTTAAAAGGAAGGCACAAATGTAAACAAAATGCTCGCACTGCTTCCACACCAGACGTGTTTGTTGCATTTACAATGAGCGCCTTCAAAACTTAAACAGCTCCCCTGACAGAAAAAACTAAAACCTGAACATCTGCTCTGCTATAACTACACACTAATCCCCATATTTTTTCAGTGGCTGATGTGGGCTCGCTTTTGTGCTGCAGATCTTCTCAGATCAGAGGTTGCAGCTCTGAGACTGCCACTCTAGGTGAATTTTCAATCTCCAGCTTTGATCTGTATTTTGCCTTGCAGACCCACCCCCAGGAACCTCTACACGTAATGGGGGGCACACTCCCACTTTGGGACCCACTGTCATAAGCAAATACTGGAACCTTTCAGG